>SJYC01068802.1:0-44284 GCA_006408675.1 Madoqua kirkii
AATAGATGGGGAAACAGTGTCAGACTTTATTTTGGGGGGCTCCAAAATCACTATAGATGGTGACTGTAGCCATGAAATTAAAAGACGCTTACTCCTTGGAAGAAAAGTTAGGTAGTATATTCAGATAGTATATTCTATATTCAACCTAGATAGCATATTCAGAAGCAGAAACATTGCTTTGCTGACTAAGATCTGTCTAGTCAAGGCTATGGTTTTTCCAGTGGTCATGTATGGATGTGACAGTTGGACTGTGAAGAAGGCTGAGCACTGAAGAATTGATGCTTTTGAACTGTGGTGTTGGAGAAGACTCTTGAGAGTCCCCTGGTCTGCAAGGAGATCCAACCAGTCCATTCTGAAGGAGATCAGTCCTGGGATTTCTCTGGAAGGAATGATGCTAAAGCTGAAACTCCAGTACTTTGTCCACCTCATGCGAAGAGTTGACTCATTGGAAAAGACTCTGATGCTGGGAAGGATTGGGGGCAGGAGGAGAAGGGGACGACCAAGGATGAGATGGCTGGATGGCATCACGGACTAGATGGAAGTGAGTCTGAGTGAACTCCGGGAGATGGTGATGGACAGGAAGGCCGGGCGTGCTGCGATTCATGCGGTTGCAAAGAGTCAGACACGACTGAGCGACTGAACTGAACTGAACTGAAGGCCCAGATGAAAACAAATTATATAAAAAAAATCCCTCCCCTTGCAAAAAAAAAAACCAATTGCAGGGATTCCCTGGCAGCCCGGTGGTTAAGATTTCTCCTTCCAGTGCAGGGGGCACAGGTTCTATCCCTGGCTGGGGAGCTAAAATGCCACGTGCCTTGCAGCCAAAAAACCGAGACAGAAACAGTATTTGGACAAATGCAATAAAGACTTTAAAAACATCCATGCCAAAACAAAAACAAAAAACAAACAAACCCAAAGATTAAAGCAACCTAATTGAACAGCAAGAAATTCAGATTAAAATAATCACAATTTCTTATCAAACCGGGAAAGAGTTAAGGAGGGGTTGAGGGAGGCAATGATGCCGAGGAAGGTAGACGAGTTACCAGAAGGAAAACCTAGCCCGCGTATTAAGCAGAAGAGATGTCACTTTGTCAACAAAGGTCCGTCTAGTCAAGGCTATGGTTTTTCCAGTGGCCATGTATGGATGTGAGAGTTGGACTGTGAAGAAGGCTGAGCGCCAAAGAATTGATGCTTTTGAACTGTGGTGCTGGAGAAGACTCTTCAGAGCCTCTTGAACTGCAAGGAGATCCAACCAGTCCATCCTAAAGGAGATCAATCCTGGGTGTTCATTGGAAGGACAGATGTTGAAGCTGAAACTCCAATTCTTTGGCCACCTGACGTGAAGAGCTGACTCACTTGAAAAGAGCTTGATGCTGGGAAAGACTGAAGGCAGGAGTTGAAGGGGACGACAGAGGATGAGATGGCTGGATGGCAATATTGACTCAATGGACATGAGTTTGAGTAATCTCTGGGAGCTGGTCATGGACAGGGAGGCCTGGCACGCTGCAGTCCATGGGGTCGCAAAGAGTCGGGCACGACTGAGCAACTGAACTGAACTCTGAATAGTTTACAACAAATTCTGTTTAGAACTAGTACTTTTATTTTTCCAAGGAGTGTATCTGAGGATTGTTTGTCTATATCCACTTTATCTGGAGGACAAAGCCATATCCACAGCATTCATTCAGTGCAGTAGCAGTTTGAAATAGACCTCACTAGTTGGTCATACTAACTCCAACAAATAGATCTCTGAACTGAACAGAGGTGGAGCTTGAAGGATTTTATCCCAAGAACAAGGGCAAATCGGTCACCAGGCTCAGACGGCAGGGTCAGCTCTTCGTGCTCCGAGGGGGTCGCGCTGAGGAGCAGCCAGACCTGAGCAGGGAAGCACGGTCCCCACCCAGGGGTCCTGCAGGCCGCGTGTTTTGGTGGGTGATGGGCGGGGAGGGCCACGTGGGGAGTCGGAGGTGTGGTCGCGGTCCCGGAGAGGGGACAGGTGAGATGGTGGCGCCCGTGTCAGCTTGGGTTCAGTCAGTAACCCTGAAGCCTACGAGTGACGGAGTGAAGATTTTACTATTGAAATCTGACCTTACACAGTTTGTGGAAGGAGACGGGCACGTGGACCTCGGGACCGGGAAAGCCCGAGAAGCCGAGAAGGCCCGGCTGTGGAACGGGGTGCTGGCCGAGGAGTCTGCAGGGAGCATCTGCCTTCAGGGCTCCAGAGGCAGGAGCTGCTGCGGATTCACCAGAGCTGAGAGAACGGGGCAAAGGGGAGGCTGCCAGGCGCCTCTGCAGCTGAGGTCAGGTCGCGGAGCCATGGCGGTGCTCAGGGGTGGCGCCCCCAGGTGCCCTTCTCAGCCGACCCTAACCTGGAACTGCAGGCAGGGACCCAGGCCAACACTGTCTCCAGCCTCAGCAAGTTAACAGTAGAAGGAAAGTGTATGAGAGCTCAGCGGTGGCTGTCTGTTTGCGACCCCGCGGCCTGCAGCCCACTAGGCTCCTCTGTCCATGGGATTCTCCAGGCTAGGATTCTGGAATTCTTTGGCCACCTGACGTGAAGAGCTGACTCACTTGAAAAGAGCTTGATGCTGGGAAAGACTGAAGGCAGGAGTTGAAGGGGACGACAGAGGATGAGATGGCTGGATGGCAATATTGACTCAATGGACATGAGTTTGAGTAATCTCTGGGAGCTGGTCATGGACAGGGAGGCCTGGCACGCTGCAGTCCATGGGGTCGCAAAGAGTCGGGCACGACTGAGCAACTGAACTGAACTCTGAATAGTTTACAACAAATTCTGTTTAGAACTAGTACTTTTATTTTTCCAAGGAGTGTATCTGAGGATTGTTTGTCTATATCCACTTTATCTGGAGGACAAAGCCATATCCACAGCATTCATTCAGTGCAGTAGCAGTTTGAAATAGACCTCACTAGTTGGTCATACTAACTCCAACAAATAGATCTCTGAACTGAACAGAGGTGGAGCTTGAAGGATTTTATCCCAAGAACAAGGGCAAATCGGTCACCAGGCTCAGACGGCAGGGTCAGCTCTTCGTGCTCCGAGGGGGTCGCGCTGAGGAGCAGCCAGACCTGAGCAGGGAAGCACGGTCCCCACCCAGGGGTCCTGCAGGCCGCGTGTTTTGGTGGGTGATGGGCGGGGAGGGCCACGTGGGGAGTCGGAGGTGTGGTCGAGGTCCCGGAGAGGGGACAGGTGAGATGGTGGCGCCCGTGTCAGCTTGGGTTCAGTCAGTAACCCTGAAGCCTACGAGTGACGGAGTGAAGATTTTACTATTGAAATCTGACCTTACACAGTTTGTGGAAGGAGACGGGCACGTGGACCTCGGGACCGGGAAAGCCCGAGAAGCCGAGAAGGCCCGGCTGTGGAACGGGGTGCTGGCCGAGGAGTCTGCAGGGAGCATCTGCCTTCAGGGCTCCAGAGGCAGGAGCTGCTGCGGATTCACCAGAGCTGAGAGAACGGGGCAAAGGGGAGGCTGCCAGGCGCCTCTGCAGCTGAGGTCAGGTCGCGGAGCCATGGCGGTGCTCAGGGGTGGCGCCCCCAGGTGCCCTTCTCAGCCGACCCTAACCTGGAACTGCAGGCAGGGACCCAGGCCAACACTGTCTCCAGCCTCAGCAAGTTAACAGTAGAAGGAAAGTGTATGAGAGCTCAGCGGTGGCTGTCTGTTTGCGACCCCGCGGCCTGCAGCCCACTAGGCTCCTCTGTCCATGGGATTCTCCAGGCTAGGATTCTGGAGTGGGGTGCCACATCCTCCTCCAGGGGATATTCCCAATCCAGGGATTGAACCCACATTTCCTGCATCTCCTGAAATGGCAGGTGGATTCTTTTTTTCCCCTGTTTATTTATTTATTTTACTTTACAACACTGTGTTGGTTTTGCCATACATCAGCATGAATCCGCCGCAGGTGTACATGTGTTCCCAATCCTGAACCCCCCCTCCCACCTCCCTTCCCATACCATGCCTCTGGGTCATCCCAGTGCACCAGCCCCAAGCATCCTGTATCCTGCATCAAACCATTACACATATTTCAATGCCATTCTCCCAAATCATGCCACCCTGTCCACCACACCACCTGGGGAGCCCAGAGGAAAGGTAGTGAGCTCCGTTTTGGACGTATAACTTCGGGTTGACTGGGGTATGTGCCCGGAGTGATGTCAAGTATGCAGCCAGGCTTGTCCAGTCTTCAGTATGCAAGCAAGCGCCTCTTGGACTCCAGTTCTAATCCAGCCCAGGGTGGGAAAGTGGACTACGGCTGTGGATTAAGAATCCAGGAAACAGGACTTTCCTGGTCATCCATGGTTAAGACTGCTTTCACTGCAGAGAGGGCGGCTTCAGAGAGCCGAGGGGCTAAAGGTACTGGCCAGGACGAGGTCAGCCCCAGGAAACAAGTCCAGAAAAAGAGGGGCGGGGTGTAACTTTCAAGGGAAGATTTCAGCAGCAGGATGGAGCAGACAGGCTCTCCGGGACCAGGAGGAGGCACGTCCTGGAGAGACGGCCCAAGATGCCTTCCCCTGAGTGGGAGCACAGCGTAAAGACAGTCAGTTAACTGACGCAAATTGATAGGCGCTCCTTTCATCTTTTGGGTCTGATCGTGCAGGCATAAGGCGGTATATTCAGTGAATGACCCTTCTTTCAGAAATTTCAGAGACAAGCTTGTCACTTAGCACCATTTGTGCCCTTATTGCCTCATAGTCCTTCAGAATCAGTCAGTTCTGACTGAGGTTCCAGATGCCACAGCAAACATTCCACGTGAGGAGGCCCGTGACCAAGTCAGGGGACCCTCCCCCTGCCGCCAACACCGCCCATCACCCCAGCCCCACCGCCACCACTGCCAGGCAGGCTGGAGGGACGGGGCCCGGAGCCCTGCTGAAGAGAGGGCGAAGGAAGGTGGCAGTCCCGCAGGAGCATGGAGACAGCCGGTGCTTTCAAGTAATGTTTTTTCCATTTGTATAGGATAACAAATGTAGTCAGTAAACAATTATTCTGCAGCTTCCTTTTCCCTCCAGCTTCTCAGTTGTCAGATGAAAGCGTGACTTCCTGGTGGACCGTGCTTCCGGGAGAGGGATATAGTCTGATGAAAGCGTGACTTCCTGGTGGACTAGACTCACAGGAGAGGGATATAGTTGGATGAAAGCGTGACTTCCTGGTGGACCATGCTCCCGAGAGAGGGATATAGTCGTCTGTCTGCATTATACTGAAAGCGCTTCTGTCTCTCTGCCTTTTCCTTTCTGGCCGAGCCACACAGCATGCGGGATCTTCTCTCACCAGTGGCTGAACTGGTGCCCCTGCGTCGGAAGCTCAGAGTCTAACCACTGGACCGCTCGGAAGCCCCTCTTTGTTTACGCTGATTCTTTTCCTTAGAAGTGTCTTATTTATTTTTAATGCATCTTTGGCTGCACGGGTCTCATCTCTGCCTGTGGCTGTCCCTGCTGCGTGAGCGGGAGCCCCTCTCTAGCCGCGAGCAAAGGCTTCTCACGGAGGAGGCTTCACCGCACAGTGCGGGCCCGGGCGCTCCTGGCTGCAGCTCACGGGCTCCGCTGCCCAGTGGCAGCGCCTCTTCCCCGGCCGGGGATCAAACCCGTGCCCACTGCCTTAGCAGGCGGATTCTTGAGCCCTGGGCCTCGGGGCGGCCTCTCCACTCTCATTCTGCTCTCGCTCACTGGCAGTTCTGGTGGTGCCAGTTTCCATGTTTCCTCCAGCTATTGTCTGCTTCCATGTGAGGCTATAAGCTCAGTCGCAGACAAGGCCTTCGTTCACCTCTCTGTCCCGAGCGAATAAAGCAGTCCCTGGCCAAGGGCAGGCCCCTAGCGCCTGCTGAATGCACGAACGGCCGTGCTCTTTCCCAGGACGCCTCCATGTGAGAGCGTGCGTCACGGCTGCCTCTGCAGATGGGAGCATCCGGGCCGGCACCGTGTGCTGTCTCTGTGGAGACCCTGGGTCTCACTACAGGATTAGTGTGCGCTACATACGGTCCAAGCAGGTCAACAGGCCTCAGAAAAACTGTTTCTTTACATGAATATTATGCAATAACAGCAGGTAAAAGACATTTGATAAACATTTTGGTCGGAAGAGCTGAAGAGTCTGCCGTTTTCCCGGGCTTCTCTGCGTGCCTGTCCAGCTCCCTGGCTGGGGCCCCCTCCTGCCTGCTAGCTGGTGCCCGTGGGTTCGCCTTGGAGCCTTTGCTGCTTTTTCTCAGCTGCTTCTCGAGTCAGCTCCGCTGTCACGGTGCCCCTTTCCTGCGCAGATGAAGGGCTGGGCCCTCGGCTGGGCCTCGTCACGGGGCTCTGCTCTGGCTCCAGCGGACCTCTCTGGTTCTTCGTGTAAGCGTGTGGATGAGGCCACAGACTCCTTCCCTCGTTGCTTCAAGGCCAGGACACAACTTGCTTCCTAAGCTGCACTGTGGCTGGCCTGTAGCTGGCCTGTAGCTGGCCTGTGGCTGGCCTGTAGCTGGCCTGTGGCTGGCCTGTAGTTGGCCTGTAGCTGGCCTGTAGTTGGCCTATAGCTGGCCTGTAGCTGGCCTGTAGTTGGCCTGTGGCTGGCCTGTGGCTGGCCTGTAGCTGGCCTGTAGTTGGCCTGTGGCTGGCCTGTGGCTGGCCTGTAGCTGGCCTGTAGCTGGCCTGTGGCTGGCCTGTAGCTGGCCTGTAGCTGGCCTGTAGCTGGCCTGTAGCTGGCCTATAGCTGGCCTGTGGCTGGCCTGTGGCTGGCCTGTAGTTGGCCTGTAGCTGGCCTGTAGCTGGCCTGTGGCTGGCCTGTAGTTGGCCTGTAGCTGGCCTGTGGCTGGCCTGTGGCTGGCCTGTAGCTGGCCTGTAGCTGGCCTGTGGCAGACACTGAAGAAGTGAAGTGTGCTGAGTACTGAAGTGATGAGTGAGACTGATGGAACTGGAGGATGTGCTTTAAAATACTCCAGTAAAGAAATGAGTAAAATGAAATAATATGTCGTTGAGGACACAGAAGCAAGAGTGAAAAAATGTTAATGGTTGAAGCTGGCGATGGGGGCTCATTTCATATTTCCATTCGTGTGTGTTTAAATTTTCCATTAAAAAAGAGAAACAAAAATTGGTTGGTGAGGCAAAGCCAGGAAAGTTTGCTAATAGGCTAATAGATCAATGAGCATTTATGAAGTGGAAACTGGTGACTGAAATGTTGCCGTAGGGATGAGTGGCTACATCCGACAGAGCTGTGCACAGGGATTTAAGTACTCATCGGGAGAGCAGCGCGTTAGACGCACCCACATGAGATACATCTCCCACCCATTTTCTTGAGAGAGCTTTAATTAGGACAAAAGTGTTTTTAAAAATTATTATATCTCTTTATATTATATATATTATATAATATAATTACTTTATTATTAGGAAAAATTAAGTACAAAAATAATTATGCTCATACTTGAAATCACATTGCTAAGGCTCAAGCGTATACCTTCACTTGCCCAGATAAAGTATTATGCTGATTTCTTTATCTGTTCTTAGAGGTCTATCTGGCTTCCTAGAGATGTTGCCTAATTTCGCTCGGGCCTACACAGGCCAGCGCCCATTCCTTGGGCTGGTGCTCTGTGTTTTGGAGGAGGAATCACAGAAAGAGCGATCAGACTAGTTTAGAACAATATTAAATCTCGAGGAGTCAAAGGAAACTGCAAATTGCCTCATTTCAGGCATGTAAATATCTTTCATCCTGTTCGCAGAGTGTTTTGGAAAGCAAGGCAGTTGTGCACGAAAAAACCAACAGCTGACACAGAGGATGAGGTCCCACTGACATGGAAAAGAAGGCGTTTTAAAAGGAAGAAGAGGCCGTCCAAGGAAGTCTCTGAGAAACAGTCTCCAGTGCAGGACGACAGTGGGACGCTCACGTTCCCCTGCTCCATTTGCAAGCGTGAGGTTGGCCTGCCTGGTGCTTTCTTCCACAAGAAGCAGCACGCGGCTCTGAGCACACTGGGCCTGCAGTGGACGGGGGGCAAGAGACCGGGGCTCTCAGGGCTCGCAGGCCTGAGACAGTCCGCCATCACGAAGCTGCTGGCGTCTTTTGCATTCAGCGAGAAGACCTTGCAGAGCATTAATAATGCTTTTGAGCTCCTGTGGAAGAGGCGGATGCCAGCATACTACAAGATCATGCAGAGCGTTTGCGAGAGCTCCATACATCCTCAGGAAATCGATCACCTATTAATTAAAGGAGCAGCTGTTTGCAAAGACAGGAATTCTTCGTGGAGAGCTGACATGAATGATAAATTCATTGTCGTGAATAATTTTGGCAGTAAACCCAACGTGTGTTTTTTTGGTTTGTTTGACGGACATCACGGGGCCTCAGCGGCCGACTTGACCTCAGTGGAACTCCCAGTCTTACTTCTCCACCAGCTTTCCAGACTTGACGCTTCCTACCAGATGACTTCAGAAGAGCAAAGAGTGATCAGTTCTTTCGACACGGTGTTCAGTGAGGACTACAGAGCTATGGAGGACTCCTTCTCCTCCAAAAAGAAAAGGACAAAAGGGATGAAGAGCGTGTATGAGAACATACACAAAGCCTTTGCCAAGGCGTTCTGGAGAATGGACAGGCTTCTACGTCTTGGAAGGAGGGAAGCGTCCAGGGTCCGGTGGAGCGGCTGTTCCGTGGTCGCTTGCATATTGGAAAGCAGTGTTGAGAGTCCCGAGGCCAGAAGAAGCAGTGACCTTGGTGCTTTGGCAGATAAGCCCCAAATCACCACGGGCGTGCTGCACATTGCAAATGCTGGTATGTATATTGAATGGCGGCAGATTACATCTTAATGTGTGTTATTCCTGGCAGCAAAACCTCTCATGCTTCCAGAATTATCTACTGATCTATTATTTAGTGCCTTGTTCATGCCTAGATATTTCATTGACCAGTTTAAGAAATGATCAACAACCACAGTTTAGATTCAGATTGCAGGCACAAAATGAATTGTAATTATTTCTCAAAGAGGCACGTACATGAAACAATGTGATCCAAATATGAAGTTTTCTAAATGGGGTAGTCACACAGCAGTTGATAAAGGCAAAGCAAATCTATTACACTTGCTTAGATCTGAATGGAGCCAACACCTTTCCCACACTTCCCTCTTCTGGGAGAGAGGAAAGTTCTCTGAGTGGTGTTAATATAGCAGCTCCAAGTGGTCAGTTACTCTGGTAACTAACTTGTTTGCCAAGGTCATTCTTGCGCCCACTGGCCAAGCTGCATCAGTCGACTGTTTCAGTCGTTCACAACTCTGTGTTACAGGTGTGGGTTTTTTCTTTTTTCATCTTTTTTGCTGCACCACTTGGCATATGAGGATCTCAGTTGCCCAACCAGGGATCGGACCTGTGTCCCCTGCGTTGGAAGGGGGAGTCCTAGCCACTGGAACACCAGGCCAGTCCCTAAGCATATATAGGCTTCTCCAAAAAATGTGGCTGGAGTCTTTTATTTCAAGAAGCAATTCTTTTTAAATTTTATTTTAATTTGTATTTATTCCTGCATTTATTTGTGGCTGTGCTGGGTCCTCTCTAGGTGCAGAGAGCAGGGCTGCCCTTCACTGGGCTGCCAGGCCGTCTCACGGCCTCGGTTTCCCTCACTGCGGGCCTAGTTGCCTCACAGCATGTAGAACCCTCCCAGACCAGGGATCGAACCCGTGTCCCCTGCATTGGCAGGCAGATTCCCAACCGCGAGGAAAGTCCCAGGAGCAATTCTTTCGACCTGCAGTCTAAAGTTCTAGCTAAGGAGCTTGCCAAAATGGAAAGCCTGGAGTTCAAAAAGCTTCAGCCAAGTCAACCTGAATTCCATGAGATGCTTAACCAGGGTTCCACCACCCTTTCCTGGGCAGAATTATTATTAACGACAATGTCCACTTATTGATATTGAATACAGAGTGACTTCTCACGTGGTCTTCCAAGAATTATCATATCTAAGGATGTATAAGTACCGCTTTAAAAAGATACATATTTGCCATGTGACATCCTGTCAGTTTAAGAGGCACATGGTAATCTGATACATTTCTATGTTGTAACCTGGCCGCCATAGCAGCAATAACGGCCACTCCTATCACATCACAGTTACCATTTCTCTCCAGTGGCTGGAAGTTCTAGTCTCTTCGCAAGTCTGACGATTAAAGTATATGTGTTCTCTCTCTTCCTGGTACTGTGCATTCCATCTCTAGGACTGATTTACCGATCACTGTGAGTCTGGATCCTTAAACAACGTCGGTTCCATCTCTTTCTCACCCCCTGCCACCATTTCTAAGTGGTGTTGACTCGATTTTCCAGATGCGAGAATGCCTCTCACCAACTTGAGAGGTGAAATTATCTGTTTAAGGTGTCAGAGGTAATAGGAACTGGAGATGGAAATCACGCTGCCTCTGAAGGGGATTGTTCTAGAGTCTGAAGAATCTGGGCCTCAGGGAGGAGGACTTGGACTCCAAAGCAGGGCTAGAAAGACCCACCGAGACCATTACAACGTCAAGGTTCCTGGAAGCTGGCCCGTTTCTGGCCTAGCTCTGGCTGTGAGCCCAAAATGAAGACTCCAAATTAAGCAAAACCGAGGAGGCAAGGCAATGCCAGCTTCCTCAGGGTCTTTACCATTTCTCAGGTTCTACCCTGAGGTTCCGAAGTGCTTCAGAGCAGGCTTCCTTCAGGGCTGGAGGATTTTCAGCTTTCAGACTAACCTGGGAACTGACTTGGGACCTCTAGAATGTATCATTTGATGTCAGGGTTCTTGGAAAATGAAAGGAAAGTCTGTGAGATACTTAGTAAGGAGATGTGCCATTAAATGTTGAGTTCACTCTGATTCGTTATTTCCAAGCTCACTCACTGCTTTTCCGAAATTTTATTTTAATTTGTATTTATTCCTGCATTTATTTGTGGCTGTGCTGGGTCCTCTCTAGGTGCAGAGAGCAGGGCTGCCCTTCACTGGGCTGCCAGGCCGTCTCACGGCCTCGGTTTCCCTCACTGCGGGCCTAGTTGCCTCACAGCATGTAGAACCCTCCCAGACCAGGGATCGAACCCGTGTCCCCTGCATTGGCAGGCAGATTCCCAACCGCGAGGAAAGTCCCAGGAGCAATTCTTTCGACCTGCAGTCTAAAGTTCTAGCTAAGGAGCTTGCCAAAATGGAAAGCCTGGAGTTCAAAAAGCTTCAGCCAAGTCAACCTGAATTCCATGAGATGCTTAACCAGGGTTCCACCACCCTTTCCTGGGCAGAATTATTATTAACGACAATGTCCACTTATTGAATATTGAATACAGAGTGACTTCTCACGTGGTCTTCCAAGAATTATCATATCTAAGGATGTATAAGTACCGCTTTAAAAAGATACATATTTGCCATGTGACATCCTGTCAGTTTAAGAGGCACATGGTAATCTGATACATTTCTATGTTGTAACCTGGCCGCCATAGCAGCAATAACGGCCACTCCTATCACATCACAGTTACCATTTCTCTCCAGTGGCTGGAAGTTCTAGTCTCTTCGCAAGTCTGACGATTAAAGTATATGTGTTCTCTCTCTTCCTGGTACTGTGCATTCCATCTCTAGGACTGATTTACCGATCACTGTGAGTCTGGATCCTTAAACAACGTCGGTTCCATCTCTTTCTCACCCCCTGCCACCATTTCTAAGTGGTGTTGACTCGATTTTCCAGATGCGAGAATGCCTCTCACCAACTTGAGAGGTGAAATTATCTGTTTAAGGTGTCAGAGGTAATAGGAACTGGAGATGGAAATCACGCTGCCTCTGAAGGGGATTGTTCTAGAGTCTGAAGAATCTGGGCCTCAGGGAGGAGGACTTGGACTCCAAAGCAGGGCTAGAAAGACCCACCGAGACCATTACAACGTCAAGGTTCCTGGAAGCTGGCCCGTTTCTGGCCTAGCTCTGGCTGTGAGCCCAAAATGAAGACTCCAAATTAAGCAAAACCGAGGAGGCAAGGCAATGCCAGCTTCCTCAGGGTCTTTACCATTTCTCAGGTTCTACCCTGAGGTTCCGAAGTGCTTCAGAGCAGGCTTCCTTCAGGGCTGGAGGATTTTCAGCTTTCAGACTAACCTGGGAACTGACTTGGGACCTCTAGAATGTATCATTTGATGTCAGGGTTCTTGGAAAATGAAAGGAAAGTCTGTGAGATACTTAGTAAGGAGATGTGCCATTAAATGTTGAGTTCACTCTGATTCGTTATTTCCAAGCTCACTCACTGCTTTTCCGAAGGTTCCAGTCTCCAGCTCAAGCATTTGTTGGCTTTACAGGAATTGTGTTAAAATGTGTTGTGTTAAAATGGTTTCATCTGAGCAGCCTTCATTTTAATAAAAACACATGAGTAGAGGAAAAAAATTCAACCAGTGAAAGAGAGGTCAGGATTTATACTATAAAAGTGCCCCTAAAAGAAAGTAGTTTAAGTGAGTTACAAAAACATAAATTTGGACACAAATTTATCAGGAGCATATTGTGTATTTTATAAAATATGACCTATAAAGCTAGCAAGGAAATTCATTTTTCTTTGAAATTTATCAAATACCAGTATTACCATTAACTCTGAAATTAAAACAAAAAGCAGACAAACAAAAAAACAAGCCCACCTCGCTTTATAATGGCATGCAAATGTGGTGTGAAGCCACTGAATAAATGCTGAGTTTGTGCCTGTGGGAAAAGATTCTTCAGAACAGACGTTCTTGGTTTTTTGCTCTTAGCCCTTCTCATTTGCACTGCATTTTACAATTTCTCTTGGTACTCTTTTACTTCAATTAATCCTCACAGGATTAGAACACTAACATACACTTTCTTCATAATATCAAATAAACCACAAACTTCACGTTTTTAATTAACCACACCAGTCCTTATAAACATGAGGGATTTTCATTTGATCTCTTAGATCCTTTTCCGCAGTACTTTCATTTTTAAAAGCTCTGCTGACAGAAAATTCACGAAGCACAGAAGTCACCCGGCAGAGTGCGTCTCCGAGCCCCCCTCGTTCCCTGGACGTCCGTCCTTTCTCCCCAGCCTGCGCTTTGAGCTGGTCTTTGAATCAAGCGTCTTCTTAGGCAGCTGTCGCTGGGTGTTGCTTCTCTTCGTTCCCTGCGGTTGCTCTTACAACTTTATCATAAACTTGGTGGCTTAAACTACAGAAATTTATTCTCTCGCGGCTCAGATCCTTCTGCCTCGGCGTAACTGGCCCAGCCCTTCAGGCAGCGCCCGCTCGCAGGGCTGGGAAGGGTCTGTTCCCCCCCTCCAGCTTCAGTCTGGCTGCCGGCCTCCCTGGCTGTGGCCACGTCGGTCAAGCGCGCCTCCGCAGCCTCGCTTCCCTCTTCCGCGTCTGCAGCCAAGCCTCCCCCTGGATGGCGCTGAGGCCCCCCAGACAATCCCGTGTAAGCATCTCGGGGGCAAGTCACATCTTCAAAGTCTCTGCCCTTTAGGGTGACACTTCCAGGCTCCAGAAGTTAGGTTCTGACACCTCTGGGGACTTTACTCAGCCTGCCACTGGCCGTGTTTATCTGTTGTTCCGTTTTGCTAATCTTTCCCTTTTGATTCAAGTTGGTAATTCGTTTACATTTAACGTAATTAATTATAGGGTAGGGTATATGTCAGATATTTTGCTGTTGGCTTCCTATCCCTCTTTTCTATCATTACTGCTTTCTTTTGTATTAGATATTGTCTAGTTTTCTATTTTGATTCCTGTGTTTCTCTTCTTATATATTAAAAAAATGTAGTGGCAATCCTGAAGATTATAATAAAATCTTAAAAACAATTTGGCTTGGACTCACGCCAATTTAATTTTAAAAAGACATATCCAACATCCTTGCTCCAGGATAGCTCTGTTTCCTCCACCCTTCTTTGTACTTTATAGAATTACATCTTTACACAGCACAAGCCTAAGAACGTTTGATAATTTTTGTCTCATGCAGGACAGGAGACGAAGAGTGTTAAAAAGTAGTTTTTACTGTTTTATGTTTACCTAATACAGCTGTGCCTTGCACAACATTATCTGAACTGTGTGGGTTCACTTCTGTGCAGAACTTTTTCAACAGTAAGTGCCTGTCACACAATCCGAGGTTGGCTGGATCTGCGAATGTGCAGATGCGGGGACGGGGCTGGCTGCTGGCCGTGAACAGCCACAGATTTCGGTGGCTCTTGGATGCCCACAGATGCGTCTTCAGGGAGTCCTGGAACCAGTGCCCCCTGGCACTGAAAGACAGCAGCAGCTTCCTTCTCTGTGGGTCCAGCTTACAGCCTCGTGCCCCATGTAAATCTGAAAGCCTCCGTTCTTATTTCTCGTAGGGCAGATCTGCCGGTGGTGCGTTCTCTTAGTCCCTGTTTACTTGGGAACAGGTCAGCTTCTTCTCTGGGAGGGGGACACTTCGCCTTCTGACTGTGTCGTGCCATCGCCATCTCGCCTCCGTGGCCTCTGAAGGACTGTTGATCTTTCTGAGTCTCCCTTCGCTGCGGGTGATGAGTCTCTTTTCTCATGCTGTTTTCAATATTCTTTTTCCCTTTGTTTTCTGACAGTTTGTTTAGGACGTGTTTAAGCACTGACCTCTAATTTATACTGTTTCGAGCTTTTTGAGCTTCTTGGATCTTCTTATTCAAATTTGGGGGATTTCTGGCCATCATGTCTTCAGCCCTTTCCCCACTCTCTCCTTTCACTGTGTGCATGTCGGGGTACTTGGTGGTAACTCACACGTCTCTGAGACTCTGTTCACATTACTTTATTCTTTCTTTCTTCTCTTCTTCACACTGGATAACCTCAATTTATCAGTCAAACTTGCTGATTCTTCTGCCAGTTCAAATCTGATTCTGAGTTCATTTTATTGAGTTTTCCATTTTAGAAGCTGTACTTTTCAAGTCCAGAATTTTGGTTTGCCTGCTATAGTTGCCACCTCTTTCACTGGCAGTTTCTAGTTTGGGGGAGTCAGTGTTTCAGGCTTTCACTGTTAGCCATATTCCCCTGTGAACATGTCTGTGACTTCTGGGTCATTTGTTTTCCGGGACTGCAGTTCCAGCGCCCGGGATCCCTCAGGGGCAGCGTCTGCTGAGCCTCTCTCCTGTGTGGGCCCCGTGCCTTCATGCTTCACTGCCGGTCTCACTGTTCCTTTCCGTTGTTGTTGAAAAGCGGACATTTAAATAATACAGATGTCCTTCCTCTCCAGGCTTTGTTGTTGCTACTGTTTTGTGACTTTTAAGAACTAATTTTCTAGAGTCTACATGCTGTGTCATGAGTAGACACAAAGTCTCTGCTTGGTTGGTCATGTTAGTGTTCAGCTAAGAGCTAGATGGTTTCCTTAAACACCTGGTACTAACACATATGCCTTCCAGTCTTTCTGAGGCGAGCTGCGATTCACCGGGCCCCAAAGAGTCAGACACGACTGAGCAACTCAACTGAACTGAACTGAACTGATCTTTGTCTTGTAAGCAATAACCCGGGGTTTACGACGCTGCCTGAGCTTTTGCTTCCTGTTTAGGTCCGTCCTGAAGACCTTCCACAGCTGAGTCACCGGGGGCTGCTCTCGTCGCGGGCCGGCCCCCAGCCTGCTGCGTGTGCGCCCTTTTCTACTTTCCCGGGAATATATTTGAGCTTTTGGAAACCTTCTCCAGAGTCTCACTGTTCAGCTGCTGCTTACACAGTTTGCTGGGTGCTGGGATCAGTCTCCGTCATCACTGCCTCAGGCAGCTGGGCTCTGAAACCGTTGCTGCTGATTCTTCTCAGCATACACACTGCTGAGTCACTCAGTTGTGTCCGCCTCTTTGACTGTAAGCCACCAGCCTCCTCGGTCCATGGGATCGATCCTCCAGGCAAGAATACTGGAGTGGGTCGCCATGCCCTCCTCCAGGGGATCTTCCCAACCCAGGGATCGAACTTGCATCTCTTATATCTCCTGCATCGGCAGACAGATTTCTTACCGCTAATGTCATTTGGGAAGCCTGGCAAACACACCGAGGGTCAGTTTTTTGCACAGAGTAAGCTCTGGGTTGGATCAAATGACGACAAGATTGAGAATGGAGCTTTCTTCAGGTAACTGCAATATAGTCCAAATAGTGACGTCTCTCTGAGGGTAGATTTTTAGGGAGGTCCAAAGCCATTCTTTCCCCTGCAGAGGCTTCTAGACTGGACTGTTGATTTTCATTATAAAACTTTTGGTTTTCAAGGCTACTGCAGAGCTGAAGAGAAAAGGTTTGGAGTAGGTCAAGTTACAGGCCATAAACACTTCTATTTTTATTAATACCTACTTTAAGCTGTCTCTCTTCAATAACGCTCAGCTTTTGCAAGCCTTTGGTCAACTTCAGCATTCTAGAAAAGTCGACTTCAGCAGCTTGTCAGTGCTCTCCATCCTTTGACTGAGGAGCAGGTTTTCAGCGATCCTTACTCTGCGATGGGCTTCCCTGGTGGCAGAGAGTGGCAAAGAATCCACGTGCCACTGCAGGAGATGAGGAGACTCAGGTTTGATCCTTGGGTTGGGAAGACCCCCTGGGCCAGGAAATGACAGCCTCCTCGAGTACTCTTGCCTGGAAAACCTCATGCAGAGGGGCCTGGTGGGTTATAGGCCTTGGGTTTGCAGAGTTGGACGTGACTGAGCGCACACTCACTCACGCTGCTCTGCAACAATCTAACCTTTTCTTCCGGGATGCCGAGTCTGCTAGTCACATCCAGCGCGCCTTCCGCGCTGACTCTTTCCGGCTGTGCTGGGTCTCCGCTGCCGCGCAGGCTTCCTCAGCCTGGTGCCCGGCTTCTTGCACGGGGCGTCTCTGGGGGAGCCTGGCTCGAGGCACGCACGTGTGAGCCGCTGTGCTCGCAGGCTCTGGAGCACAAGCTCGGAAGTTCTGGCGCGTGGGCTAACCTGCTCCACGGCCTGTGGGATCTTCTGGGACCAGGGGTTAAACTCACGTCTCCTGCTTTGGCAGGCAGATTCTTTACCACTGAGGCACCAGGGAAACCCACATTTCATTTCACATTTTGTATTTTTTATCTTCAGAAGTTTGCTTTTAAAGCTGACTTCCATGTGTACAGGCTTCCCTGCTGGCTCAGCTTGCCTGCAGTGCTGGAGGCTGGGTCCAGCCCTGCGTCGGGAGGATCCCCTGGAGAAGGGAAGGGCAACCCACTCCAGTGCTCTTGCCTGAAATTCCCATGGACAGAGGAGCGAAGTGCAGTTCATAGGGTCACAAAGAGTCGGACAAGACTGAGCGACTTCGCTTTCACTGTCCTTCACTTTCCACGCCTGTCTAACTTCCTGAACACTTACAGGAAGGTGATGCACGTGGCTTCAGCTCTGGGAGCTCTGCCCGCTGATGCCAGCCTCTGGGTCGGTCCTGCCCTGGTTTCGATGGGCTCTTTTCTTTATTATGGGTAGTATTTCCCGACTTACTTGCACGCTTTGTGTCGTAGGTTTTCAGGGCTGCCATAACAAATTATTTTGAACTTGGCAGCTTAAGACAACAAAAATCCCTTCTCTTATAGTTCTGGAGACTAGACACTCCCAAGTGTTTCCAAGGCCACGCTCCCCTGAATTCTCCAGGGAAGAATTCTTCCTTGCCTCTTTCACCTTCCAGTGGATCCAGGCGCTTCTTGGCCTGCAGTTGCAAAAGTGAAAGTTAGTCGCACAGTTGTGTCCTACTCTGGGACCCCATGGACTGTGATTCTCCAGGCAAGAATACTGGAGTGGGTTGCCATTCCCTTCTCCAGGACCTTCCTGACCAGGGATCAAACCTGGGTCTCCTGCATTGTAGGCAGATTCCTTACCAACTGAGCCAGTAGGGAAGTCCCATACTCCCAGTATCTGGGCCAAAAACCACTATCCCAGCCCAAACCTCTCCCAATATCTTCTTTTTGTGGGGGTGGGGGGGGCGTGGGAGAGGCAGGCACTTGGCATGTGGGATGGGATCTTGGTTCCTACCCAAGGCGTGAGCCTGCGCCCCCAACATCTGGAAGCAGAGTCTTAGCCACTAGCCTCCCAGGGAGACCCTCTGTCTTCACGGACTTTCTACTCTTCTCCTCGTGTCTCCCTGTGACGATACTTTTTGGGTTTAGGATCAACTTGCATAATCCATCTCAAAACTCTAACTTAATTACACTTGTAGATTTGTTTCCAAATAAAATCATATCCACAGGTCTTATAAGGGGGATAGTATATGGATTTTCTTTTTTAACTTCCTGAGCTTTGTTCTAGGGTGGAGTTACTTAGAAACATTTGATCCTTTCAGATTCTACTTTTACAATTTGTCAGATAAATTCAGAGCAGTGTCTAACTCAGCTGAGGCAAGCCCTTCCTCAGTGCACTACTCAGTGACCGCGGGTGTGTTTCTAGTCTGACTGCTGTGTCCTCAGCCACACTTTGCTGATGGGCCCGACAGCTCTTTGCCAGTGCTGAGGCCGGGGCTTCCTCACACACGTGGGCCAGGAGCTGACACCCGGGGACGCGTCTGCAGACCCCTGGGGCCGGGGCTTCCTCACACACGTGGGCCAGGAGCTCGCTGGCACCGGGGACGCGTCTGCAGACCCCTGGGGCCGGGGCTTCCTCACACACGTGGGCCAGGAGCTCGCTGGCACCGGGGACGCGTCTGCAGACCCCTGGGGCCGGGGCTTCCTCACACACGTGGGTCAGGAGCTCGCTGGCACCGGGGACGCGTCTGCAGACCCCTGGCGGTCTCCCAGCGCCCTTCCGTCTGGTTCTGTCCCCGCTGAAGCCTGGCTGCCTCGGTCTCCCTGGATCTCAGTTCTGCGTCCTCAACACACATCAGAGGCTAAGTCCAGTCACTGTCACTGTATCTTGGCCAGAAGCAGAGAAATTCCCTATATTAATACTTGGGAGGATTTAACTGAGGCCTCTGTCGTCTCGACTAACACTGACCACCGCCTGATCCCTGCCTGTTAACACTATCAATCTGACTCAGAACGATCAATCTGAGCCTTTCCAGACTACGCACCCACGAAGGCTGTGCTTCCAAGTGCTCTGTGGCTCCCTTGCTTTCCTCCACCGTGCAGCATCGGCTTTGAGCTAGCTCAGTTTTCTGGCAGTCTGGGAGGGTGGGTGAGGGGCTCGTATTTTTGTTCGGTGTTTCAGTGAGGGCACGGTCGTCCTGGCCCTAGCTTGGCTGGGGAGAACCGCTAGTCTCCCCATGCTAGACAAGTCCTAGGCTTTGTCTCCTGTTCCATAACCCTGGGAACAGCCCAAGGTCACTCGTTCAGCTCAACAAGCGCTCTCAGCTAAAGGCTGACTTGTGCTCTGGGTTCAGCCGCTACCGATTCTGTTCCTTGGTGAGAGCGAAGTGTTTCAGGTATCTGCTGTTCGAGTACTTTGATGTCTGGGTGATACATTCTTGCCTATCGTTCCTTTTAGCGAGGCCTCAGAAACGACTGGTCTCCTAGCGCCCGTGAGCTCGCTCCAGGTGCAGAGACCATGCGTGCCCTCGCCCGCCACTCCCCCTTTGCTCGGCTCCTTTGCCTGCAGCGTCCTGGGTCCAGGGTGTCCCGTCACTCCCGGGTCCTTTCCTTTCTCATTTCATGACTGACACTGTGTTTGCAGATATTTTCATGTGTTGTGATTCCATCTAGAAATGACTGTTCTTAAAGATGGCTTAGTAAGTTTCTTTTAAAATTATTTCCAGCTCCATCTTTTCCCCTAAAACACAATTCAACTCCAGAGTCATCTTAAGCAGAAAAAAAAAAAAAACCCAAAACAAAACCCGCCTTCTTAAGAAACCTTCGCCTTTTGTAGATGTTCCCTTTCCCACCTTCCTTTTAAGGGGTGGGTTGGTGGTGGGCTCATTTATACACAAATATTTGACAGGTAGTTGAGGATGAAGTGTTAAGTACTCTTTAGACGCCAGATGGAAAATAGTGAAGATGAGTTTCATGCTTACACATCTTACAAAAACAAAGGAATCTTTGGATGTGCAGTGAAAACTGTCTACTTAATGATTAAATGTCACTCAGAGAAATAAAATGACTTAGTGAAAGACACGGACAAAACTGGGACTGATGTCCCGTACGTCGGGTTTTGGCCCCAAGTCCTGCTTCTGAACCAAGCCGGCTTTTTATCCCAGGGCCCTCAGGCATACTAGCGATGCTTTTCATAAACTGGAGACACCTCGGCAGGAGGCAGCTGCCTCACTGCCTTTTGCTAAGAGTACGCACGCTGTCTTTGAAAGGCTCCCGTGTCCTCTCGAAGCAGTGAGCTCCCATTGGACAAATGTCCCTGCTCCATCTTGCTCTGAAGAGCGCCGGCTCTCCAGCTACTGAAAGCTGGTAGGCCATCTCTAGGGATGTGGACTTCCGTGTGTGGTTCCCCGAGTGCTGGGTGAGGGTCATCATGGTTCACGGCGGTCCTCATGTCCTCCAGGCTTCACAGGGGCCCTTCCTGAAAGGCACTCGCGCTCAAACTGCCAAATCTCCCTCTTCTGTTTTGCCTCAATTCTCCAAGACATGTGGACACTGAGGGTTATTTCTAGATCTCCCTCCAGTTTCCTCTTTTCCTTGAAGCTCTTTGCTCACTGTTCTACTCCAGCTCTCAGCCATGTGGTCGACGGCTTTCAGCAACTCCGTTGGCAGCCGACAGCTTAGCAGCCCAACATGCAGGAGACGCCAGCACCAGCTGCCCACCCCTTCTCCATCCTGCGTGCCAGGAGTCCTCTTCCTTATCATACTGTATTTCCTGAGTCACACGTAACAGTTGAGAAACGTGGGTACCCCTCCTTCCTTCCTGCAAAGTCACACAGGTAAGGCTGTGAGGTATTCAGAAGGCAGCGTTGAATAAAGGAATTAAACAGCTGTCAAAGGAATTAAATAACTCACTCATGCAAGTCAGCGGCAGGACAAAACCTGAAGCTATTACTTAGTGTCCTCAATTTTGGAAAATTTATTTGTGCTGAGCTCAGGGATGTTCAACAATAATAAAATCAACCAAAATGGCATTTCCTACAGTGTAGCCCAACAATCACACACACACACGAAAAAGGCAAACGGCAGTACATCTCTTTACCAAGCCCTCTGCACAGGCAACTAAAATCAAAACACCAATTTATTCCCTTCCGCTGTAACTAGATAATCGTATTAAGATGTTTTCAAACCACACAGAGGAGACAGTGCTTTCTGCTGAGTGAGCTCTGGCGTGCCACATGCAAATAAAACATTCAGGAAGTCATGAATTTCACTATTGTGAGCCCCCGTTTTCAGACTCTGTTCGCACTATCCATGTGTGTAGGTACTCACAAATTTCCTAACTTAAAAGAGGAACTGAACCATGTGTCCCGCTAACAGAACAATTCAGTCTACTCTGTTGGCACAATCATAATTTACAACTAGCAAAAGCCAAGAATTATTTCACTGATTTTCTTCTGCAGAATGTAAACAGAATGGCCAGCAAAAAGCTAATGGAAATCCTTATAACCAGGCCACAATGAGAGGCCGCGCAGTTCTGAGACTGTCATTTACAGTCATCAAGGTTCCAAAACTGTCCACGTAATCGCCTTTGGTCCCACTCAGTAGCTGTTATTACTGATAGATACTACTATCTAATGCCTAGTAGCTGTTAGCAGTTTCCATTATGTCTCTGCCCGAGCTAATGCTTTACCAAGTCAGGCCCTGTCCAGATTAGGGGTGTGAAACTTACCCTCTGACACCTAAGTCCCTTTACCTAAAGTATGAGGGGATTCAAAACTAGGGGCTGCGACAACAAAATTCTGACTCCAGGTACAGTACTATCTTGAAATCAGAATATTGTAATGCAAATTTTGCCTATGATTCCAGGAATATTAATTCTCATAGGTATTATACAATTATGCTCCTAAAAACTTTGGGATTTTCCTAACAAATGAAAAAAAAATGTTCTTCTTTTGTATACCAAAGACAAGTTTGGTAATAACACCATCCTTCAAACTGTCTCAAAGAATGACATTTAAATTTTCTTAGGATTTCAATAAAACACACGTCACAGGTTTGTCTGAATCATGAACAAACTCTAAGACCTCAGTTTTCAATCAAAGGGTTTAATGTTGGCTAAATATTCTCCACTTCACACACTAACGCTGCGTTCTCTTCCCAGGACTGGCTGACTGAACTGTAACACACATAACCAACTCAGTAAGATGGATACTAACAGTGGCATTATAATTTTTTAATCATCCATACCTATAATATATTCAGGTTTTAACCAGTTAAAAAATTATCAAACTCCATTCTTAAAAAAAAATCAGCTTTTTAATTGAAAAGGCATCTATCAAAACATTAAAAAAGTCTGCTCTATGGAATATATATAGATTAGAAAAAAGTTTAATTCTTGATTCTATATATAATACTCAGAAGCTGTTTCATAAAAAGATTATTTTTCATTATCTGTAGTTTGTTGTTTCAATACTAAACAAATTTTAAACACTAAGTTTGCTAAGAGGAATAAATGAGACTTCCAGTTGGAAATCTGAATTACTATCAATCTTCTAATAATCTGAGTATTACATATATTAAAATTTTTTAATGGTCTGCTTTCTGTCTATGCTCTGGAACAAACTAATGAAGTTAACAGCATGTTTGATACAACTGGTTATAAATCTCTAGACCAATTTTTAAAAATCTTTTAGGTAACGTGCAAGCGGTCTTGTGCAGAAACGGGAAAGGCTTCTGCTTAACCAAAGAGCACACCACCCGGAACGCGGACGAGAGGAGGCGGGTGCTGCGGCAGGGAGCGGCCATCAGCGCCAGCCCGCCGCACGGCCTCCTCCAGGGGCTGACGACCACCACGCGAGGCCTTGGCTTCCACGGGAGTCTCAAGCTGAAAAGATTCATCATCCCAGCGCCTCAGACGATCTCTGTGCCCATAGATGACTTGTGCCAGCTCCTCATCCTGGGCACCGACGGGCTCTGGGGAACTCTGGACACGAAGGAGGTCACCGCGCTTGCCATGTCGGCTTTCCAGGCTCACAGAGGAGCCTGGGGACCCGCTGCGGGGAGCCAGCCGTCCCCGCCCAGAGGGCCTCTGGTTTGCCCCATCAGTGAACAAACCACACCGAAATCAGAGACTAACATCCACACAGTGTTCCAGCGCACACCTGGAGAACGGGCGTCAACTGGGAATTCAGAAGAAAACCTGTCAGCTGCTGGCCCTGAGAGTTCAGGACTGTCTCCACCAAAGATTACTCGCGGCCCCTGCCGCGAGGGAGGAACCGGCGGGCTGGCCAGCGTGGACAGCCAGCCGCAAGACTCAGCGGGAAGACAGGGAGGGCCAGGCAGGCAGAGCTTCTACGACGGCGCCGCCGCATACGTCAGCCAGGAGCTCGTCAACGCTGCCCTGCGGCTGGCTCCAGAAACAACATCACAGTCATGGTGATACTTCTCAACGGAGCCCAGCGTCAGCTGCTGACATAGACGCGCTGGCTACCAGAGGAGAGACCCGGGGACAGCTCTTCAACGAACCAGGTACCAGAACAATGCATCAGTTTTTAAGAATGCAGTACAGGAAACATGGGGGCAGATTTCAGGTAACACAATGCCATTTACATATGTTCATGTGAAAAAAGAGAAGAGCCAGTACTTGCTTTTTAATACCACTTTATTCCAACCTGAGCACCTCAATATGGAACTAAGCCCTGGCGAACTGTTCTCCTCACTAATTCTGAATCACTGTAGATGTACAACTCTCTCGCAGTTCATCACTTAAATAGAGGAAATCATCTCTGACACATGGTAGATTTCATATAATGAAAATGCCTAAAACAGTTAGTGCAATATACTGATCAAAATAAAATGAACTTTGGAAAACAAGGCTGCAAGGCTGTTACTAACATACCCAGTACTTATGTTACAAATTACCGGTACATTTTCATTATGGTTCTAGCCAGGTAGGAACAATCGAAGCCCCTTCCTTTCAAAGGGGGAGAAAGGGAAAAAATTAGCTGTTTTAGTAACTGTACATTTTGTATGCTTTTAAGCAACTCTTAAATATCACCGAAAAGCAATCAGCGTACATGGAGACCACAGTGCAGGGCCCTATTTACAGTGCGGCTGAAGAGCGGATTTAGGGATCAGGCCTGAATGTACATAATTGTTAGTGCGGTGACTATACTGATGTCCAGAGGGCACAAAGGCCCCCTCCCTACACCCGAACAAAGCCTATGTAACGGCCAGCAGTGATTACACACCAATCACAGACACCTGGTTGGTTCATTTTTGTTGAACTCACATGTTTGAAGGGAACACTATCCTTTAAGATACATTTTACCCCATTTTAGAAACAGCAGGAGCAGCTGTGATTTAGATGCCACCCACGTTCCTCTCTTCCCACTGAAGGAGTGGGACCGTTTCCTTGTGGCGAACTGTAAAATGTGGAATGTGTACTTTAAATAAGGGCGCTAAGAGAAGGACAGGCTGCCTGGATATGGCAGCCAAGCAGAAACACCTTTAGAACCTCCTTCCAAAGCAAGAAGTTTTTTCTGAAAAGCCCAAATGAGTAAGTTCCAAATTTTTTTCACAGAACTGGCTGGTTCACTGTGGGTTCAGAGCCATTTGTCTACATCCCTGGAGAAGAGCAGTGAACCTCGCTAACGTTCCAAGGAGACAGCCGTGCACACGGCTCCCCGCCCCCACTGCCGAGACACGGTCAGAGGGCCGCTCGCATGCCACTAAAGATTAGGGTCAAACACTGAAAATAACTCTGTATTAGAAACTTGACTATTGGTGAGCCTCTTCTTTTGGAAGTCACACTGGGCTGGTTAAATGCTCCGATCCCACTGTCACGAGCAATCAGGAAGCAGGAGCACATCCCGGGCGCGGGCGCGGGCGGGCTAGTTGCTACAGCACTGGCCCCTGGCGGGCTGCGTGGGCTCCGTGAGGTCTACGCCTCTTCCTCGGGTGGAATTTGCTCCTGGATTCTGCGGTTCGTTCTTTGGCAACTTTTTAGCTGAGGGATAAATTACCAAAACAAACACAATCAGAATAGCTGTATTTAACTGTTTATATAGATTCAGTTCACAATACCAGAAAAGGTTATACTTTATTTCATAATTGCTGCTGCTGCTAAGTCACTTCAGTCGTGTCCGACTCTGTGCGACCCCATAGATGGCAGTCCACCGGGCTTCCCCTTCTCCAGCAGGAACACTGGAGTGGGCTGCCATGTCCTTCCCCTCATAATCACGAGTGCTCCTGCTATCTAAAGGGAATCTGAAGGTATAAAGGTGGCAGCAGCCACCAGGTTTACAACTGAGAGCCCAGCTCGAGGACTTCTCTGGGGGCCCAGTGGTTAAGACTCCGAGCTCTCAACGCAGGGGCACGGATTCGATTCCTGGATGCAGAACTGAGACCCCACAAGCCGCCTGACGCAGCCAAAATCCAAAACAAGCGCAGCTCCGCCCGTCAGCACTCTCCAGACAGCCACACACTTTCCAGAACAAGTCAGGACAGAGAACACTGCCCCTCAGCAGAATGTGTCCTCTACTGAGCGAATGAGCACTCTAACCCCAACAGACCGAACCGCCCGTTTTATTTTTGGCTCACACACCTCTTACCTTCTGTATCCTCTCTTGGGGCTGATAAAGAATCCTAATCTGATTCAACAGCGCTGCCTGATATAAATGGTCTTGATCCTGAAGGTGCTATCTCAAAAAACCATTTTCCAACGTTGAGCCAGGTCAGCATGGCTGGCCACACGTGGGCAAACCCCACAACTGCAGTTACAGTGTCAGCTTTGCTAATTCTCTGCAGTGTGGGTCCCACTGATGAGAAAACCACCTGCCAGGTGCAGTCTGCTGGGGTCTCAAGATCCTTGCCTGCTGGGATTTATGAAGCACCTCTAAGAGCACCGACCACTCCTGTCGCCTCAGGGATGACCCTCCCTTGGCAAGAATCCAGCTCGGCCTGAGCCACGGCTTGGGTTACACAAAGCCAAACGGGCTCTACTTGGAAGGGTAAATGCCAAGGTGTGTCCTGGACCTCTCACCCTCTGTTGTGATGCACTCATCATCATCTTTAGAATCCCAGCTGCTGGGCTGGACGCTGGATCTGGGAGGCAGGAGCGCCACGGTTGGGGAGCAGCCTCACCATGGGCCCCTTCCCCAGCAGCGGCTCCCGGAGGGGCAGGGTGAGCGGCGACAGAAGGCTGCATTCCCAGTCAAATGCATTTACAAACAGCCCCGTGAGGACAGAGTAGGCTAATGCGACAGACTTCATGATGAACAGCGTGTTGCTCAGACTGAGCGCTCATTGCTCCCTTTAGCATACTTCCGCAGGGGCCTTTTGTAATTAGATCTAAGTGAATAAGGGGCTGAAAGACATAAGCTGGAATGAGGAACCTTTAACTTATACTGGTTAATCTCTATTGTGTTAAGATAATCTAGAACATATCTTTAGGGAGTCTCAAAAGAAGTCGTCTCCTATCTTACTGAGTGCTGCAGCTTACCAATCTGACCCTGAACTGATGAGGACAGTATGAAGCTACAAATCATGAATCAAGTGAAGAAAGATGTGTAATGGAAAAAGCCCCTGAAGACCTTATCAAATTAAAAGCAGATGAAAATTTATTGTAGACTCTCCCGCTAAACAAGTTTACTCTACTTGGGAAGTCATCAAAAGCTCAAATATGAGTTCATTGTTGTGATTTATTTAAGGTACTAATGGAGAGGTCACAATTTAATTTACACTTGGAGTTTCTTTCAAGGGAAAAAATTCTAATTTCAGAAATGTAAACAAAAGCTCTAATACACAGACTACTTTCTGACTGAAAAAAAAAAAAACCTTATTAGCAAGCCTGAATAAAAGGTACAAATTACATAAAGCCCATCTGGTGGAGTTTTAATAGCGTCAGAAAGAAAGGTTTAAAGTTCAGCCTGATTGGAAGGGTGCATCATCTCTTAATTTCCTGTTATTAACTTTACAGATGTGGTTTTGGGTGTGATTTGTTCCATTTATTAAAAAAGTATATACTGTCACATAATCCCTCTTAACTATGCTAGTCTTTCCCCAATCACCTGCAAGCCTGAGTTTCTCAGGAAAATATTTCACACAGCAAACAAGGCCAGGTTCACTAAACAAAGCCACCGCTAAAGGCCCTCGTCTAGGGAGAGTCCGCCCGTGTCAGCCGCTCTTCCTGGGCTTGCTTTAGCCTCAGTCAGCTGTTAACCGGTTAATTTATGACTTCAATATCCGAGAAAATTTATGAGGGACCCAGGATGCAGACACCCCAGGCGGCAATCACTGCTGTGTGCAGGGCTGCCGCAGGACGGCTCGCGTGCTCGGCACGTGGGTGGCGCAGGGCAGCGGCCTGTGGGTGCCCTTCCCAGAGAGCCTGCCCCTTCAGACCACCAGCAGGCGGGGTGGCAGTCATGCAGGCGTGCCCAGCTCTCTGGGACCCCACGACTGCAGCCCAGCAGGCCCCTCTGTCCATGGGATTCTCCAGGCAAGACTGGAGTGGGTTGCCATTCCCTTCTCCAGAGGATCTACCTGACCCAGGAATCGAACCCGGGTCTCCTGCACTGCAGGTAGATTCTTTACCAGGTGAGCCACCAGGGAAGCCCCACACCAGGAGAGGGCAAGGGCAATAAAGATATTTTAATTGTTGTTACAGAAGAGGGAGGCTTCCTTATTCCCACAAAGCTTGACCACCTATAGTCAACAACTGCTCAAGAGCGCTCATTATTACTGACAATTCTCAGAGGAAAGGTGAGGGCGTCCTGCAGGGTCAAACGCCCGACAGAGACCGTGGGCCCTGCTTTACTTTCCTTCCTGTCCTCTGTGCCTCAAAGCTGCGAAATGTTCTCTATTAAGGTATCTGCATTAAAACAATTTGTCTATCTGCATGTACAATGTACTTATCAGTGTTATACCTGTCAGTCATCAAAGGGAACTTGAAAAATAAAAACAGTGCTCTGTCCAACTCTTTGCGACCCCATGGACTAGAGCCTACCAGGTTCCTCTGTCCATGGGATTTTCCAGGCAAGAATACTGGAGTGCGTTGCCATTTCCTTCTCCAGGAGATCTTCCCAACCCAGGGATCGAACCCAGGTCTCCCGCGTTGTAGGCAGATGCTTTACCATCTGAGCCACCAGGGAAGTCTCGTTACTGAGCTTATTCTTTTTATATAAAAACTAGAATACAACCTGATACAGAAATGTATTTATCCAAAATTTTCAGTGAAATCTTCAGAAAATCTACCTGCTTAGACTATTAGCTCAAAGTTCAGGCTTTCAACTCACCTAGAAGAAACTTAACTGAAAGCACCGTAACCTAATGGGTAATAATTTTTCAAATTTAACAATATGCCTAACAAAGTAATGCTTCATGGGTATGATCAGTAAAAAAAGAAAAAAAACCAAGAACTTTTTTTTTTTAACAAAAAGAAGACTGTCAAACCAAATATGCCCCCAGTATAACTTTTAACTGTATTTACTGTGTGCAAAAAACTAGTCTTACCTATTGCCATGAATATTTCATTTACATTCATTGATGTTTTAGCTGATGTCTCCATAAATAATAAACTGTTGTCATCCGCATAGGACTGTGCCTCCTGTTCGCGTAAGAAAAAATGAGATAAATGAGACACTTTTACACACACTATTACTGTACCTCCCTTATTTTTGTTATTTTAAAAAAAGAGGCTTCCTAAGTACTGTTCCAACTCGATCACCTATAACCAACAACTGCATAACAAGCAACTACTTATAGCTGTAACAAAGGTAAAGGTGCTGCAGCCACAACTCCCTTTCCTCGCCTTAACTCCTCGCACCATCCTAGCCTGCTCCATCCGGTCTCCCATGAAACCTGCTCTCAGACGCCGAGTCTGAGGGAGGCGGCGGTGGCATCACTAAGCAGCATCTCCTTGTGGCCCCCTGGGCTGTAGCCCGCCAGGCTCCTCCGTCCATGGGACTTGCCAGGCAAGAACACTGGAGTGGGTTGCCATTTTCTTCTCTGGGAGAAGGGGGAGGCCATTCTGTTCTAAATACCATAAAACTCTCTTTGATCTCTACGGCAGTTTAATTTTACTGATGCTCATTATATGCAATGGCGACAAAGGGGACCCAGACACTGGACGCTGACTTGTACCAGTGGACCCTGCCCTGTGTCCCGCTAACCCTGGATGGCTCCCGCAGCCCTGCTGAGTGTCGAGAGTCATCTCTGAGGTTTTACTGCTGCTTCACCGTGTCATGCTTGACAGTCTAGTTGTATTCTTGTTCTGGAGCCTCACAGCTGTTGTGAAGAACCATCAGTTATCTTTCCAATTTGATCAAGAAAACAAAACGAAGCTCCTCTGAAATGCTGTGTGACAGGGCCGCCTGCGCCTCTAACGCGACTGCTCTGCCTGCGCCTCTGTGCTGAGGAGGTAACGTCTCAGGGAGACTAGCAGATGACATCGCCCCCCAGGGTTGTTACAGAATTAAAGGAGACCGCACGTGCACAGGCTCAGCTCACTACCTGACGCTGCAAGACCCAGTGCCGCTCCTCCCACGTGAAAGGAGGAGCTCACCCATCGCTGACCATACACTTAGCGTCATGAGCAAACTCCTCCAGTAGAGAAGCTCAAGAGCGAGAGGATGGGAGATTCTAAAAACGTCCAACTAGACAGAGACAGCTGCTTTATTTTAAATGACCTTTGCAGCAAGGAACATTCTTAATTAGCTATATTAGAAAACATGCAAACTGGATTTTTAAAAAACTTTTATTTTTGAAGACCCTTTTAAGAACAACTACAGAGGTGCATGTGACCCTGTGGGCACGCATGCATGTGCTGATATAAACAGGGACATCTGTGGAAGTTAGGAAGGATACTGAAGTGTACGTGAGGGCTGGGGGGATTAGGTAGGAGGCAATCACTTTTCCCTTTATATACTTCCATACTGTTTGTGAACAAATTACTTCTTTTGTAACTGCTTAGGTCAACAAAAATCTTTGAATCAGCTTGTATATTACAATTAAATAAAGATATTTTAAAATTATTTATTGTGAGTTTCTTTATATATGTGTGAGATTCTCAGATGGATATATATGAATTTTTTTTCTTTAAAAAATGTTATACTGGAATATAGTTGATTACAAATGCCGTGTTAGTTTCAGGTAGACAGCATGTAGACACATATCTATTCTTTTTCAGATTCTTCTCCCATTTAAGCTGGTACACTGAGCAGTGTATGCCACACAGTGGGCCCTTGTTGCTCATCCAGTCTTAGACGCAGCCGTGTGTGCCTGTCCACCCCACACTCGCTGCTCCTCCCCAACTGCCCTGTGACCATTAAGCCCATTCTTTAAGTCAGGCTGAGAGCCTGAGACCTTGTTATGATGAGATTTAATTACACCACGTGTCTAATCACAAAGCAGACCACATACCACTTGTCTAAAAACTTTTTATCATTTGTATAGTTTTAAAATTCAAGTGTGGACACAGAAGAAAAATATGCACCCACAAGTTAAATTCAGCATACCTGGAAGTCGACAGCTCTTTTATTTGCCAGATCGGCCTTGTTTCCTGATAAAGCTATTACAATGTTAGGACTGGCTTGCCTCTGAAGCTCTTTAACCCAGTTTTTGGCTCTGGCAAAGGATTCCTGGGAACAAAGAAACAGCTATTTGGCACAGGCTCAAAGAATAAGGAGAGTCTTTGTGGGATGAGGCTTTAAAGACTGTCCAATGTGACTCTTGGAAAGACATTCTTAGGACTATTGTATTATTTGAGACACTTTCATGTTTTTAAAAATCAGCTTTTCTATTTCATAAAAGCTATTTCTATTTCTGCTTAGGCAGAAATGTCATACTTGGCTAACAAAGATTTTAAAAAATCTCTTCTGTAACCGAAATTCTGAATACTAGAAATGGATACGCAAGCAGTTCCAGCGTGGAATGCATCTCTACTTACCTCGTTCGTGATGTCGTACACGACTATGGCGGCCTGGGCCCCCCTGTAGTACATGGGTGCCAGGCTGTGGTACCGTTCCTGGCCAGCCGTGTCCCATATTTCAAACTTTACCGTCGTGTCATCAAGACACACTGTTTGAGTTAGAAAAGCAGCTGAAAGAAGAAAATGTCGGCAGTAAGTTTATCATTTTTCTCCTAATATTTTAAACTTATAGAAAACACCTGGAAACCTTATTTACTGCATACTCACAGTTAATAGTGGCTTTAAATACCTGCAAGATCTATGCTTCAAAGCTAGATTCATAAATGCTTACATATAAAACCTTCGTAATAAAATCACCGATTGAAAGTACCTCTTAAATTCTTAAAACATATAGTATCAAATAACTTTAATACAGCTCATAAGCTGTTTTTACAAACTGTGAATTTAAAAGCTTTAAATTGTAAAATGCTTTAACACACACACACGTTGATACTGTTGAACAGTGGGGGTGGTGGCTGAGCAGGCCTGTAACTCCCGTCTACACTGACGGCAGCACCCAGCCTCCTCCGCTCCCCGGGCTACTGGCACGCCCTGGGAGCTCAGTGCCAGCTCACCATCACTAAACCAGCATATTTCTTGTATTATGCCATCAAAGCATTATGAGACTTTAATTTCTGTAATCGTTATTACCTCAACCTAGACTTGATTTATTAACAGAGATTCAGTATCAACTCCTAGCTTTCATCCTTTGCTTTATGGATTTTTTGATTTGTACTTTTTCATCTGTTCTTTTCTCAGATTTTAATAAGAAAGTAACATTTTACAATGATATTTCTGCTCTTAAAAAGATGGCTGACATATCTCACAAATAATTACTGTATCACTTATTTCCTCACTTGTTTTCTGAGAATAATAGGAAGTAAAATGTCTTTTATAAACAAGATTCTCCTGGCTCTAGAAATAAGCATCAGGAAAGACCACATGTATATTTATGAAAAATAAGAAACTGATTTATAAGAGGTAAGTTATAAACAACTGAACTGTACTTTAGGGTACGGCTAACCCTAACCTTTCAGGAGTAGGCGACACTCAGCCGCTCCCCAGCACGGGGCCCCGCAGCAGCGCCCCAGGCCCCTCCTTCCTGACGGCGGTAACCACGCCCTCCCTGCCGCTCTGGCATCCTTCTTCCTTTAGCTCAAGGTGTGTTCCAGTCCTTCTCTGAAACTGGCAGATTTAAGTTATGAAGTTTTCAAATACTCTGTCCGCCCATGTAAGCGAATTCCTCTTCATTCCTGTAAAGTGTAGCAGTTTATCTAGTGATGTCAATCCTAAAGAGGTTCATAGTTGGTATCACCATGCTGGATAAGTCAAGTTTACTCTGACTCACATCACTTGTATGAAGCGTAACACACATTTCCATGCTATTTTCATTGGGCCAGCTGACTGCTGCGGCGGCTTCAGCATCAACAGCTATAACCTCCTCAACTGGGCAGCCATCGCAGCAGACACGTCTGCTTCAGCTACTTCTGTTCACAGCTCTGTGAGTTCTCGTAAGTGGCTCGTCATGTTTAAAATGCACGCCGATGGAAACTTCTTTTACCATACAAAATCAGCAATAATATTAAAAAAAAATTCCGTATCTGGTATGTACGATAAAGGATACCAAAAAAAGTACTCTGTCTCTTTTTTCACAGAGATGAAAAGTTCTCATGTGGAATCGGTATTTTTAAACACTTAAAAAAATTAAGTACTCCTTTTTAAATGAGAGGGAAAAAAGGTAAGGAATGAATCACAAAATACAATCCCTTCCTCAAGCATAGTTTGATGCAGCTTGAAAAAACGGGGTTCTAGTTTGCATTCAGACTTTTGCTTTCTCTGTTGCACAACCACAAAGTACAGTGACAACAAACAGATTCACTTACACTTTCGTAAATCAACCCTGGGCTCAGGTACAGAGTCATTAGTTACGCTGCCTTAAAGGAAATATAATCTGATTCTCCAACCAGTTAAAGATACCACAAAAGGCTACCAATCTTTTTTTATAAATGCATGTACAAAATGACAAAACACAGGAAAAAGAAATTTCAGCCAATACATTAAGAGTAACAACCCCACGACCAAGTAGAAATACAAAGCTATGACACCAGCAGGCTAAAAAAGAAAGATCATATTATTCAAATGAACTATAAAAGGGCATGAGCCAATACTCCTAATATACACACAGAATTCTTCCGTAAAACAGATCAAGTGTCAGTTTCACCCTTAAGCCAGAAACCAGCAGTTTACACAAAACTCTTAAGCAATCTCTCTGAATCTAGAAGCCGGATATGAAAGTCAAGATCACAACTACATAATATCACTCCAGATATTCTTAAATACTGTAATATTTATTAGTATTAACTATTAATATTAATAATTATTAAATCTTAATAAAGTAAGAAATTAATAGAAAGAGACATTATTTGGAAGAAGGAAGGAGACTGAAATGAAAATCCTGAGACACCAGCTAAAACAAAGCGACAGCAAGTCCTTTCAATTGGCTGGAAAAGATCCAGGGAACTGCCTTACAGCAGCCCAGCAGCGGCCAGGTGTTCAGCGGCGTGCTGGGAGAAGACTTGGTCCCTATCACACTAGCAGATAACAAAGCTCTCTGGGAAGCCTTCCTCATCACACCCTTCCAGCAGGCCCCGACTCTGCGCTCGCAGAGCTTGCTGTGCGAGGAAATGTTCACGCTTTCCATAATTACTGGTGCACAGGATCTTTTTTTCTCCTAGACTGAGAGTTCCTTAAGAAAGAATCTACTACTACTACTGCTAAGTCGCTTCAGTCGTGTCCGACTCTGTGACCCCATAGACGGCAGCCCACCAGGCTCCCCCGTCCCTGGGATTCTCCAGGCAAGGACACTGGAGTGGGTTGCCATTTTCTTCTCCAGAAACAATCTATTCTTATCCATATCCAGTATCTAATATAAATCTCAGCTCATATAAATATTCAAAAAGCTTGCTGAAGTTCATAACAGATATGTACAATTATTCTGGACTATTTTGATTAATTACAGTTTCCAAATAGGAAAAACAGGTATTTTAAAAGGCCTCTCTCAAGTTATTATGTAACCAACACAACCTCAAACTACCAACAAGACCTCTCTAACTTAGTAACACCACACTGTTAACACTGCATGTTAGAAAGAGAGTGATTTGAGGGGTGGAGAGAAAGGCCAGTATCAGAGGCCAGTGGACTGATGTGAGTAGAGTCACAAGTGAGAACCATTTAATAGTGCTGCAGTGTCACGAGAGCAGAGATGCGGGACTAAAATAGCCCAGGGTTATAAACATTACATACTGCACGGCCATCAAGACGTCCCCAAATCCTCAAGTTTTCAAGGACTAATGAAGATTTAACTTCTCCCATGAGTCAGTCAAGGATAGATGATATCTTCAAATCCTCAGCGCTTCAAAAAGGACATTACTAGTCATTTATAAAGTTGTAAAAATAAATTCTAGCACTCACAACATAAACTACTACATCAATACTGTAGCAACATTAACCAACCACCAACTTACCTGAATCTGCAAAACCACTTTAATTTATCCAAAACGTCTATTTTCTCGCTAAGAACCATCACTTTCTCAGGCCCCTTCGATTTCCTCTTCACTTCCATCACCAGCAATAGCTGTTGGTTTTCTTTTCAGGCCCGTATGTCACAAAGAAACAGCTTTTATCACTTCGAGAGTTACTGTGTTTGCGACGAAAGGTAGAGAAAAACAAAGCTGTGTTGAGATACGGGCGCCGGCCTAACAGGCACCCCCTGAGCCAACACCATCGGTTCCTGTGGCAAGCCTGGCGGCAGCTAGCACTGCACTCCCCGCCACGCTGCAGATTACTGAGGGGCAGAGCCTGGGGTCAGCTGAGAGCAGCTGAAACTGTGAATGTCCATCTGCAAAACCCCGAAGCCTGTAATGTGTAAGACTCGCAAGGAGGGGACACTGCGATACACTGGGTGAGGGAAGACCGTCCCCACCAGCAACGTTAACCAAAGGTTAACAACAAATAAGAAAGAATTCAAACAAGTAAAATGTGTTCACACGAACTAAACAGGAGGCAAAAGAGAAAAAGCACAGAACCAGTTCTCACCCCAACCCTCAACTTACTATTTTACCAGGTTGATAGCAAAGAGTTACTTTATTAGAACTGAACCCAAATCCTTAGATCAGCTTGATTACACAAAAATTAAGGTCTTTAGGTTTGTAATTAAAACATGTGTCACACATTCAAAACACAGGGGCAAACACACCTCGGAAAGTTTCTGCAGTGGGTGCTGTGGGCTTGGTGTTTCTGCAGTGGGTGCTGTGAGCTTGGTATTAAATATATAGAAACCTCACATAAATCCTAAGAAAACATGCATCAAAGACAAACGTGTAAAAATATTCACAAAAGCCATATAACACAGAAAAAAACTAAGACCACTAGTAGTCAACAAAATCATTCTCAGAGCAAAAACAGACTTTATCCCTTAACTAAGCAAAACTGAAAAATGAAACGAAAGCAGAGCACAGCAAAACCTCAAACTCACCCTCTGGTGGAGACACTGTGTAGCTATCCTGGAAATAATTCTGTCAACATGCGGCAGAGCCACAAACACACTCTTATTTGTTACTGTAACATCTCCTGGAATCTCTAAAGATGGTATGGGAGCAAGGAGGGTAGGGAAAATCCACCTTTTAAGTTTGAAGTATTTTTGTATTTAACAGTAAGAAATAACCTAATGTAATAAGATGGCTAAAAAGCACATGAAAAGATGCTCAACATCACTCATTATCAGAGGAATGCAAATCAAGACCACAGTGAGGTGCCATCTCACACCAGTCAGAATGGCTGTGATCCAAAAGTCTACAAGCAATAAATGCTGGAGAGGGTGTGGAGAAAAGGGAACCCTCTTACACTGTTGGTGGGAATGCAAACCGGTACAATCACTATGAAGAACAATGTGGAGATTCCTTAAAAAACTGGAAATAGAATTGCCATGCGACCCAGCAATCCCACCGCTGGGCATACACACTGAGGAAACCACAATTGAAAGAAACACGTGCACCCCAATGTTCATCGCAGCACTGTTTACAGTAGCTAGGACATGGAAGCAACCTAGATGTCCATCAGCAGCCGAATGGATAAGAAAGCTGTGGTACAGATACACAATGGAGTATTACTCAGCCACTAAAAAGAATACATTTGAAATAAATTCTAATGGGGTGGATGAAACTGGGGCCCATTATACAGAGTGAAGAAAGTCAGAAAGACAAACACCAATACAGTATATTAACACATATATATGGAATTTAGAAAGATGATAACAATGACCCTGTATGCAAGACAGCAGAAGAGACAGATGTGGGGCACAGGCTTTAGGGCTCTGGGTGAGGGCGAGGGCAGGGTGAGGGCGAGGGCAGGGCACGGACACGTGCACTTTATCGTGTGAAAGAGGCGACAAGGCCAGGCGTGCTGTGTGAGACGGTGCACGCAGAGCTGGTGCACAGGAGGACCCAGAGGGCGGGAGGGGGTGGGGTGGGGCTCAGGATGGGGGACACGTGCACCCGTGGCGGATTCCTGTCAATGTATGGCCCAAACCACCACAATGTTGTAGTGATTCTTCCAATTAAAATAAGTAATTAAAAACAATAATGTATAAATGAAAGGCACTGATGGCTTGGTAAGCACTAAGAAGGAACTAAATTTATAATTCACAAAATGACCTAATTGTCAAAAAGTAAAATTATATAAATGTTTTTTATATATAAATATAAATACATACATACATATGTAAATGTCCTCCCTTAAATAAAACTTTCACAAAAGTGGTGGATTTGATGCCCTATTAAAACTAAAAGGCTATGGTAGTTAGAGACGGGAAGGGCTTTGTTCAGGATCTCAGATGTGGGTCAGGGACTTGGGATCATAAAATCCAAGTTTCAGGTTGTTTGGAAGTGATGTGCAGGGGAAGAGCTAAAGGTGTTAGAGCCAAGTCAGTCAATGGCTGAGTCTGATGGATTGGATCAAACTTCAGTAAGAAAGATGGCGAAAACTGACCATGAACGAGGTAGCAAAGTTATCTGTGAAGGCAAACACTGGTTTGCTGAGAAAAAGGGAATCAATAGCCACTAGTATCATAATATTAATAGAATGAATTTTATCAGACAGATTAGCACTGACTTCAGATGATAAAATTGCACACAGACAGGAATGTATGGATGGTTTAAAGCCAACAACAGAAAAAATAAAAGCTGAAGCCATTTTTATTTCCCATTAAAACTGCATGTGTATATAGGAGATTAGACTATAGAGGACTAGGTTACAGAGCAGAATGGAGACAAAGCATTCCCAGAAGAGTTACAGTTCGACTAAAGGAAGGGACATCTCAGGACGGGATACAGACAGACCGCGACAGAGAGGCGAGCACACAGCGCGAATGAACCCAGACAGCGAGCACCCCAGAAGAACGCCAGGGGGAGAGTGCACTGTGCAGATCCTGTGTTAAGACACGGCGGGGGCTTCCCTGGGGCTCCAGTGGTTAAGACTCCGCCTCCCAGTGCCGGGACACGAGCTGGACCCTGTTCAGGAAAGTGGGACTCCATACGCTTATGGGGCAACTAAGCCCACAAGGCACAACACAGACCCAGAAGACGGCAACGTTCCCCAAGGTAAATCCATTCTGAGGTGATCTAACACTCATATTGAGCTCCTTCTTAAACATCTGATAAGAGACTGATAAGAGGCTGGGGCTTCCCTGATGGCTCAGATGTAAAGAATCTGTCTGTGATGCAGGAGACCCGGGTTTGATCCCTGGGTCGGGAAGATCCCCTGGAAGAGGGCATGGCAACCATTCCAGTCTTCTTGCCTGGAGAGTCCCATGGACAGGGGAGCCTGGCGGCAACAGTCCACGGTCACCAAGAGTTGGACACGACTGAGCGACTAACACTCACTTTCAAGGGGTTGGTGTCCAGAAGACACATGGAACTCCTACAACTTAGCAACACACAAAAAAATCCACACTACCCAGTTAAAAACATGGACAACAACTTTAAAAAACATTTCTCCAGAGACATACAAATGGCCAGGAATCTCCTGGCAGTCCAGTGGTTAGAACTCAGGGCTTCCACTGCTGGGGCCCAGAGTGGATCCCAGGTCAGGGACTAAGATTCCACAAGCCACGTGGCATGGCCAAAGGCGGGGAAACACACACACAAATGGCCAAGAAGCACACGAAAAGATGCTCAACATCACTAATAGAAAAACGCAAATCAATACTGCAAGATACCACCTCACACCATTAGACAAGCTACTATCAAAACAGCAAAACCCAAGAGTTCACAAAGATGTAGAGAAATTGAAACCTTATGCATTCAAAGTGGGAATGTAAAATAGTGCAGCCAATGTGGAAAATGGTATAGAAATTCTTCAAAAATATTAAACACAGAGTTACCATATGATTCAGTAATTCCACTTCCAGGGATATGCTCAAAAGATCTGAAAGGTATTTGTACACCAATATTCACAGCAGTGTTATTCACAATAAGCAAAAGGTGGAAGAGACCAAAGAGTCCATCAAAGGGTGGATGAGAAAGCAAACTGTGGCAGATGGAACATTAGTTTCCCTTTAAAAATAAGGAAAAATTGACAGCTTCACAAGATGGATGAACCTTGATCACATACTAAGTGAACTAAGCCAGTCATAACAGGACACCATCATATAATTTCTCACATATAAGTGAGGTTCCCAGAGCAGTCAAATTCACAAACAGGACGGTATTTGGCAGGGATGGAGGTGGGAAACAGGGTGCCCCTGTTTAATGAGCAGGGCTGGACACAACGCCCGCCAGGTGAGTGTGCCTAATGCCAAATGTACCTTTGAAACGGTTGAAGTTATAAAAAACTTATGCCTGTCTCAACACAACAGAAATCATTCACGCAACATCTGAAAATAATTGTTGCCAAATGAATATAACCTTGGAGCACACGATGATACATAGGGAAGAGTCTGCATGAAGTCATGCAAAATGAGGTAAAAAACAGTGATAATCGCTTTCTCTCTAACAGGTCTGGGAGGAAGATACACTTTTAAAAAGACTAAGTTATGTAATTTCTTTCAGAAATAACAAAAGAGTAAAAAAAGCCAGTGGGTTTTTTTTTTTAATTTCACAATCAATCACAGCTTGATGGTTATTCTTAAAGGACACTACTCTTCTAAGGGAATCTACTAGCCAGGACTAAGCCAGTCGCACGTCCAGCTGAACAGGATCCTATTATCCTTCTAATAGCACACTGTTGCATGCTGTTTTAAAGTTCGCTGTCCGAGTCTGAACTTGGGTAGTATTAAGCTAGTGCACCAAACCCGAGATGAAACCAGTGCTTGGACCCTCAAGGCTGACAGACTGTGGTCACCACACCACGGGGACTCAGCAGACTGGGTGTATGTAACGGTGATGTAGCAAATACTAAACGGGGGAGCAGAACGGAGGCAGAGAACACAGAGTCGACGGGGAAGAGATGCGAAAAGGGAGGAAGGGGGAGGCTGTTACAAGCTAGTAACCAGTGTCAGACAAACGCTCCCCAACAAACAGCGAAAGAAAAAGGTGACAAAGCTAACTTAGCTTGAAGGGATTTTTACTTTTCGGCCACGTCGCACGGCTGCGGGGCCTCAGTTCCCCACCCAGGGACGGAGCCCACACTTCCTGCAGTGCAAGTGTGGAGCCTTGACTGCTGGACAGCCGGGCGGGTCCCTATGAAGGACAGGTTGTTATGGACACCAGATGTGCTGCTGAATCATTCAAACCGCACTTTAAAACCCCTGCAGGGACCTGCGTGGCCACCCAGTGGTTAGGACTGCATGTCCCCAGTGCAGGGGCACAGGTTCAATCCCCAGTCAGGGAGCTGACACCTCACACGCTGCATCAAGCGGCCTGGTTCTGCACCTCAGGAACTCAGAGTTCAAAGGAGAAACTACAAAAGCTGAAAAATCAGTCATTGTTCTTTGAGGTTACAAGGCAGTCTACTACCCCTAAACTGGAGAAACAAGGCAAGGTGGTGCAGAAAAGCACAGCATCCGGGCAAAGGCACCCGAGGAGACCCGCGCTGCTGCAGGACTACCTGGAGAAACTGCTGCAGGCCAGCCTTGGACCAGCCTGAGTCACCGCTCCAGCAGGACACCCCCTGGCGGGCCAGCGGCTGGGAGCACGCTGCTGAGGCGTGGCGCACGGGCTCCGCTCCTGGCCTGGGAAGACCCCTCGTGCTGCGGAGCAACTACGCCTGTGTGTCTGGGCCCATGCTCTGCAACAAGAGGTGCCAGCGCAGTGCGGAGCCCGGCCCCGCAGGGAGGAGCAGCCCCCAGTCACTGAACCGGGAAAAAGCTCGCAAGAAGCAAGAGACCCAGAGCAACCATCAACAGACAAACTTCAGGAGAAGCCGGCAGGAAGGGAGGCACCACACTCCTGTGGGTTTGACGACCAGGAACTGGATCAGGCTCTCACAGCAAACATCAGAGAGAAATCCTTTCCTGCTTCTGGCAAGGTGAGGGGAAAGGAGCCATTCTGAAATAAACAAGACCATCATGTTCTTAACAAAGCCACGTAAGAAACTGATCTGAGCATAACCTGTTGGGAGTATTATCAGACTCTTAACGGGCCTGGAGAAGGAAATGGCAGCCCACTGCAGTATCCTTGTCTGGAAAATTCCATGGACGAATGAGCCTGGCAGGCTACAGTCCATGGGTCATAAAGAGTCGGACACAACTGAGCAACTTCACTTTAATGGGCCTGGAGAAAGAAATATCCAACTTAAGCCACTTCTATCCTTCCACGTGGGAGAAAGGAAATTTCTAATTCCAGCCCATTCTAGCCATCCTGTCTTGTCTAAGGCAGAGGAGGAAAAAAAAATGATGCCCATTTGCTCAACAACTCTACCACGCTACTTAAAGCGTACTTACAGCTGTTGCTTTACTCATCTCCAGACAGCAAGAAAAATCACAAGGCATACTACAAGGCAAAAAACAGTCTGAAGAGACAGAAAAGGTGTCAGCAGCAGAAATGCTGGAATCAAAAGACTGGGAATTAGAAACGACTAGGATTACGAGCTAAGAACCCTGATGTGAAGACAGAATGCTGAGAAGAGACGGGCAGTGTCGGCAGAACGGGAGGCATGAAGGACCCCAAGGTGCCGAGATCAAAAGTGCTGCAACAGAGACAAAGAATGCCTCTGGTGGACTTCTCGGATGACTAGACACCGCTGAGCCAAGAACCTCAGACCTGGAGGTCTATCAACAGAACCCTCCGAAGCTGAAAATAAAGAGAATCAAGACTGGAAAACAGGACAAAATATCCAAGAACTTTGGGACAGCTACAAAAGGTATAGTAGATTCATAATGGGAGTATCTCAAGAAGAAAGGAACAGAATATGTGAGGCAAAAAAGACAGAATTTCCCCCAAATAATGTCAAACACCAAACTACATATCCAGGGAGCTCAGAGAACACTAAGAAAGGTAAATGCTGAAAATTCCACACCCAGACGTATCATTTTCAAATGGCAGAAAATCAAAGGTAATGTGCAGGACAGTGCCCAGGCTATTTTACAAAGGAGGCTTCTTCCTCCCTTCTCTTTAGTGATATTCCTACTCCATTTGGTTCAAGAATCTAGCGCTTAATAGTTCCCAGGCCTGAAAGAAATCTTCCAGACTTTTAAAACATCACTGGCCTTGAAAGTGACCTTTAACGCTTAGCAATAATCCTACCTAAGTGAGCTTAAAATAAAAGTGCTAGTCCCTGAGAATTTTGTAACAGAAGACTGGAAAAGGGCAAGCTGAAGAGACAGGCAAGACTAGGGCCCCAAGTAAGACCCATCAGTTCCATTCAGGTCAGTCGCTCAGTCGTGTCCGACTCTTTGCGACCCCATGAACCGCAGCACGCCAGGCCTCCCTGCCCATCACCAACTACAGACTCAGATATAATCATCTGCGTTAAGCAAGGCCCACGGAAGTTGGGGATATTTATCTCTAAGGGAAGAAAAAAGTGATGACTGAAATTCCTTTGATACGATAATCATTAAATAAAATTACTTTGATTCAGTAACCACATCTAGACATTGATTTACAGAAATAAAAATTTCCAAGAATATATTCAATATTAGATGATTACCCCAAACAGCAAAGAAAATGTAAACACTAAATGTCTAACAATAACGGTACAGTTAAAAAATAGATTACCAGTTACTAAAATAAATACGAATACAGAAATACAGAGTATTATTACTAATAAAGGGAACAGAATACAACAGTATGATTACTACAAGTGATTCTATATAAAAACACCATGAAGTCACAGTTTACAGAAAATGGAAACATGATGGACTCTAAATATGAAAAGATGCTTGACCTCAGCCCTATTATGGGAAATGTACACTAAAAAATGCAGAGACCAACGTCTGTAAGAATGGCAAACATCTACAAGCACGACACTACCTCGAGTTAGTGAAACAGGTAACAGGCACGCCTGCACTTCTGCGGAGGGCGGTGGTGAAAAATGTATCAGAATTACAAAAGTGTGTAACTTTGGACACAGCAATCAACTTTAGGAAACTTGTCACAAAATACTTGGAAAACGTAAGAAATTATTATGATATTGTTCACTGCAGCACTGTCAATATCCTAAAGCATAAAACTACTGTGCAAATCTGAAACTAGAACTGATAAAAATATTGACAGGATCCATTCCATGGGATGTTGATACAGCCAAGAAAAATGAGGACACTCTTCATAAAATGATACAGACAATCAGTGTATCTTCCAAGATGGCCACAGGACTTCACACATATTCCTGTTAAAACATGACACTGGCTTTCTTTCCTCAAATCTGCACAGGCCTGAGATTTGAGCATCACTGATACGATCTCTGAACTTCTGGGGTAGGTCATAAAAAGCCACCCAGCCTCTGCCTGGTATCCTGGGGACAGTCATGCAACCCAGCGACATGCTGTTGAGGAACCCAAGCCAGGAGGCAGGCCATAGGCAGGTATTCTGGCCGACAGCCCCAGGTGAGCTCCCAGACATGCTGAGGTGGCGCGAGCCCCAGGACTGACCTCCCCGCCATGACATCAGAAAATCACCGAAGCCCACTCAACCCCCAGAACCAAGAGGTAATAATTGTTTTAAATGACTAAGCTTTGTAGTCATTTATTTCTGCACAATAGATAACTAGGAGAGTAATAAAGAGAAAAATAAAAAGCATACTGCAGAGAGTCTTATGTGTTTTAGATTGCAGGAAGCGGAGAAAACACACAGAGGTTCAGGTAACAGTAACTTTTCAAGGGCAGAGTAGCACGGGGCTGCCCTGCGTGGGGCTGCCCTGCCTGTCTGACTCTCGGGACCATGGTCCACCAGGCGACCGTGTCCAGGAGATGCTCCAGGCAGGGATACTGGAGCAGTCTGCTGTTCCACTCCTCATGGGGGTCTTCCCAAACCAAGGATCGAACCCACTTCTCCTGCGTCTCCTGCACTGCAGGAGGGTTCTTCACCCACTGAGCAAACAGGGAATCTCTGGAAAAAAAAGAACTGAGCAGGCAGAAGATAGGAAGGAAACCATCTGAATTCTGACTCACAAGAACAAATTAATAAATAAAATGTGGCACATGTGGAGGGCATCAAGATGTTATGGCGCAACACTAACTCTGGAACATGAGTGACGCAAATTTTTATTTAAGATACTTTCACATCATTTTCCTTATAATCAATACATAAGGGCGGTCTGTATCTGTCAACTACCACACATTTAATTATAACAGAGTGCTTACATCATGTATATCCTGACCCTAAACTTCATGAATTCCAGAATACAGACTGCACGGAAGAAAAAGAAAGATCTGTCTTTAATCCCAACTGTCACTTAGTTGCAAAATCTCTGCTGCATCACTTTTGTTGCCTTAGTTTCCTCATCTATAAAATTAGCATTTCCTCATAGAGCCACAGTAAGGTCCAGATGACACTGTGGGAATGCCAAGCCTATGAGTGCGTCATATAACACGCAACCAACTTTAAAATCACCTTACAAGTGCTCCTAAAATCACCCTGTATCTCACAGAAGTCACATTTTCCTAAAATTTACAAATTACTTATGAATACAATAGATTAAAAAGTTAGGATTCTCTAGGTTCTAACATACAAGGATAAATAAAAGTATTTTTTAAACTTTCTTGGCCGTACCACATGGGACATGGGATCTCAGTTTCCTGACCAGGGACTGAACCTGTGACCCTACAGTGGAGGCATGAAGTCTTAACCACTGGATCACCAGGAAGTCCTTGAACAGCTAGAATGCTGACGATGTCTGATAATCGCGGAGTGACTGGAGTCCCGTATCTTCACACAGCTCTCTCTGCTAGTAATGCCTTCAGCTTTGCAAACAGGATAAAGAACCATGAATGACTGATTCCTCACTCTGTTGTTACCCTTCCTCATCTGTATTACAAAAAAAAAAAAA
>SJYC01068805.1:0-17929 GCA_006408675.1 Madoqua kirkii
AAAGAAATCCCAGGCTTGATCTCCTTCAGAATGGACTGATTGGATCTCCTTGCAGTCCAAGAGACTCTCAAGAGTCTTCTCCAGCACCACAGTTCAAAAGCATCAATTCTTCAGCGCTCAGCTTTCTTCACAGTCCAACTCTCACATCCATACATGACCACTGGAAAACCATAGCCTTGACTAGACGGACCTTTGTTGGCAAAGTAATGTCTCTGCTTTTCAATATGCTATCTAGATTGGTCATAACTTTCCTTCCAAGGAGTAAGCGTTTTTTAATTTCATGGCTGCAGTCACAATCTGCAGTGATTTTGAAGCCCAAAACAGTCTGACACTGTTTCCACTGTTTCCCATCTATTTCCCATGAAGTGATGAGACCAGATGCCATGATCTTCGTTTTCTGAATGTTGAGCTTTAAGCCAACTTTTTCGCTCTCCTCTTTCACATTCATCAAGAGGCTTTTTAGTTCCTCTTCAATTTCTGCCATAAAGGGTGGTGTCATCTGCATATCTGAGGTTATTGATATTTCTCCTGGCAATCTTGATTCCAGCTTGTGCTTCTTCCAGCCCAGCATTTCTCATGATGTACTCTGCATATAAGTTAAATAAACAGGGTGACAATATACAGCCTTTATGTACTCCTTTTGAGGATGGTCTTACCCATGGTAATTTTTCACACTGGGTGAAAAAATTTTGAAGATCATTCTCTTTTATCCTCTCTACATACTTTGGTAAACTGTTCATTCTAAGTTGGTAAAATTTTGTGATTTCCTCTTCAGAGGGTAAAGTTACTCATTCAGGCCAAAAGGGAATTTTAAGTGGAGACAAGCATGAAATAATTAGGACATGACACAGTACTGAAGTGGCAGTGAAGCCCATGGATTCTGGTGTTGGTTACCATGGGTGCAAAGGAGAAACCAGCTGAGCCCACTGTGGAGCGGACCCTGAAGCCTGGACTCTTGTCAAGTCAGACTAGCATTAAGGTTCATTTAGCCAGTGGGGCATTTTGGCTGAGAATGCAGAAGGCACTAGATAGTAAACTTTACATGTTTGAAAACTGGTCGGTCAATCAACAACAGGATAATAGATATGAAGCTGGTGCTTAGGAAAAGTAGATTCTCCCAGAGAGAATGTTTAGCTGGAATAAAGGAAGGAATCTGAGTCCTCTGTTACAAGCCCTGGATAAAGCATAGCGCTCCTAGTCTGTGGAAGTTGTTATAGAGAATCCCCAAGTTACCTATTTAGAATCCATTCACCAAAGATAACATGTATCTGGTCAATGAACAAGTGAGAAGGTTGCTTGAAAGATTACATGTTGGTGGAAAAGTTAAATGGGCATTTTTGTTTCACGTGTCATTTGTCATATGAAATACAGGGCATCACTCCTCACGTAAGAGGACATACTACACTCTTTACCACTTATCAGAAATTTTGATTATCTCCTTCCTCATCCACATAAAAAAGTCAATCTGCAGTTTGAAAATCGTTATCTTTCTCTCTCTTTATTCCTGATTATAGGACCAATATCCTTTTCTAGGCATTTTTTATTACCATGAACAATTCATGTTCATTTGTGCATAACTGTCAACAGCACATTGATATTGCCGATACTAAAGTTTAAAACTATCTTATTAAATATGAATCACATGTAGCTTCACAACTTAAATTAGAATTACCTAAAATTAAAAGCATAGCTTCTCAGCTGCACCACCTGCATTCCAGGTGCTCAGTAGTCACCTGTGGCTAATGTGGGTTGCCATGCCCTCCTCCAGGGCATCCTCCTGACCCAGGGATCAAACCCTCCTGTTTTGTCTCCTGTGTTGGCAGGTGCATTCTTTACCACTAGAGCCACCTGGGAATCCCCAGTGGTCGCCATATTGAGTAACACAAATGCTGGCACTTTCATCATCACAGAAAATTCAATTATTCAGTAATGGTCCAAAAGATCACCCCTGGTCACTCAGCGGTGTTATGGCTCAGAGCACAGACCTCACACACTCTTGGTCCTGATGCTTCCTTGGCTGGTAAAGCTACTATGGTTCTCAAGACTGCTCAGTAGAGCTTTCTGGGATGAGAGGATGAGGTTGGGTCGACAGTTCTAGACTAGGAGCCTGCTCCTACCTGCCTGGCCCTTGCCATTGTACCCGCAGGGACCCTCCTGTCCCACCTGCTCTTTTCCAAAACCAAGAGATGTCTTTGACATTTCATGTGGATCAAGAACCTAGCCCTAACTCTTTTATGACCAATATCTTTCCTGAATTCCTGTTTAGATGACTGGATTATTGAGGATAGAAATTTTGTGTGTTTTCTAAGGCATATACAGACTAGTGATGGAAGAAACAGTATCAGTTTCAGAAGTATTAATAACAGTAAAAATTTCACAGTCAAGATGCTTTGAGATTCCACATTGAAAATTTTATAACTGTATCACAAAACTGCCGTTAGATGGCAGACAAACACCGCAGAAACGCAAGACAGAACCTGTGCTTAGGAGTGCTGAGATACTGAGTGATACTGTTCCATTTTCAACATGAGCCCCTAAGGTTTGAATGGGCTCAGATGTGATGGGGACACCTGGAGAAGAGCTGCCTTGTGCTGAGTGGTGGAGAAAACTCATGAGCTGGGGAGATTCCATGCCCTCCTCCAGGGGATCTTCTCAACCCAGGGCTTGAACCCGCATCTCCTGCATTGTAGGTAGATTCTTTTACTGCTGAGCCACCGGGGAAGCCCCCCAAAATGGTACAAATAAACTTATTTTACAAAGAAACAGACTCACAGACAGAAAACTAATTAATGGTTACCAAAGGGGAAAGAAGTGTGGATAGAATATAATATATATATATTATATTGTATATTTTATATATATCCCTTTATATATATATATATTCCATTGTGTATATATATATTCCATTATATATGTATATATTCCATTATATACGTTCCATTTCATATACAGTAGAATATTATCCAGTGGTGTGAAAGGAGGAAAACCTGCCAAATGGGTGATATGAATGGACCTTGAGCACATTATGCTCAATGAGATAAGTCAAAGGGAGAAAGACAAATACCATATGATATCACTTACATGTGGAATCTAAAACAGTTAAACTCGTAAGAGAGGAATGATCAATGAATGAGGAGTTTTCACCAGGCCATATACACCTGTGCAAACCCAGCCTGCATCTCTTGCTCCTGTCTTCCACACAGCTCGTCCCATTTTCCTGCAGAGCAGTGAGCTTATTTGCTCAAGTCTCATTTCCCATGGGCACATGTAGTTCTAAAGCCGAAACAGGGTGACCACAAGACTGTGTCTTATCCCTAGAGACCTGCCTACCAGCTCATCTCCCTGCTGTGTTCAGTTTACCTCTTACGGTAACTGACAGGATCTTCCTTAGGAAGGGTGCCAATGGACAGTTGCTGCTGCTAAGTTGCTTCAGTCGTGTCTGACTCTGTGCGACCCCATAGACGGCAGCCCACCAGGCTCCGCCGTCCCTGGGATTCTCCAGGCAAGAACACTGGAGTGGGTTGCCATTTCCTTCTCCAATGCATGAAAGTGAAAAGTGAAAGGGAAGTCACTAAGTCGTATCCAACTCTCAGTGACCCCATGGACTGCAGCCTACCAAGCTCCTCCAACCATGGGATTTTCCAGGCAAGAGTACTGGAGTGGGGTGCCATTGCCTTCTCCGAATGGACAGTTAAACGCCAAAAAAGAAGAAAGCCAGACTAAATCAGACATGTTGTCTAGAATGCTCCAAGAAGATGCGAGAAGACTGAAGGAGATGCCTGACATCCCAGGAGGTCTTCACAAACCTCACTCCTCTCAGTCTTGTCCACAGAAACCCCAGAGCTACACACTTGTCCTAAAGAGCACAGATGACCTGATTTGAGACTGTGAGATGCCCCAACTTACAACACACAGGAAAGAAACCAAGGGGTCCCCTGTGGTCTCTGAGGGAAGCAGGATATCATTCCTTCTCTTGCGACATGGGCTGGACCTGCTGCTGCTTTGTTGGGTCAGTAACATGCATCCATATTCCATCAATATGTGAATTCCTGTATTAATTTCCTCCAGCACCAACTTAAATTGTCAGTCTTTGTTGATAGTGCGTGCATGCTTCAGTCATGTCCAACTCTATGTGACCCCATGAACTGTAGCCCCCAGACTCCTCTGTCCATGGGGATTCTCCAGGCAAGAATGCTGGAGTGGGTTGCCATGCCCTCCTCCAGGGGATCTTCCCAATCCAGGGATCAAACCCATATCTTCTGCATTGTAGCCAAATTCTTTACCATCTGAGCCACTATAGATAACCTATAGTATCTATTAGGGATTAATATCAAATCAGGGCCTATATCTCAAAAAGCTGAGTCTTATTTTCAGAAGGGATTATGGCATTATCCCAATACTCTAGAGGTCTGAACCATGGTTCTCCTGCCGGAGCTTTCTGTAACATTCATCCACTGTCCCTATCTACCCCAGGCACTTTAGCATCATTGGTGCACTGGGTCATAAGATCTACTACAGGTTGTATTTAGTGCAGACTCTTCTTCTATTCTAGGGATTACTCAGAAATAGCAAGCTTACAAATTATTAAGAAATGAACTGGAACAATTGACTCCAAAATGTATATGTTGCCTTCATAATCCCAAGAGGACTAACCAGTATTAACTCTACTTTTCAGTTGTGAGGTGGTGTTTTCATTTTGAAGATAATTTCCTGATGTTCCCCTGACCACCCACATGTTAGAAACTTATTTGCAACTACAGGTAGCACCACAGTGGGAGTTATGGAAAGGTCTGTGATTTTTCTTGGGCTTCTCTGTTTAGCCACTGAATTCATGGTTTTGAGCTAACTTTGGCTATTTAATTTTGAAAGCCCTGGGAATAATTTCTTAAAGTCTGGAAAACTCTAGTGATGCATTCAATTATTTTCTGTGCTTCCTGTCACTACCTCTTCCTCTTCAGGACTTCAATTATATACACAATAGATGAGTTGTTGTCATAGCTCATTTCATGCTCAGCTCATTTTACTGTATTTCTTCGATATCTTTTTCCCATGGTGCTCAATTTGGATATTCTCTTGCTAAAGTCATTAATATTTTCTTCTGTCGTACCTAATCTTGTCAGTTGAAATTGTTGGACTCTATTAAAGTGTTGCTTTTAAGCTTTATTAGGAAAGACCAAAGTGGTATTTAGTATAGGGGCAATTTTGCCCCACTACTAAAAAAAAGCCTTTCAGAGTGTGCCATCTGATGCCTAATGAATTTTGAGCTTTACTGCTCTGTCTAGTGTAAACAACTAATCTTGGCTCATCAGGTTTCTCCCTTGATATAACTTCAGAGGAATTTTTCTAAAATATCAGTAAATTGCTCACATGTCTGTATCCATCAGTACATTGTTAAATATGGAGGGGAAACTCTATAGTTATCCTGGGTTCTCTCTGTGTATTGACAATTTATCACCTCAAACGCATCAGGGAATCAGATCAAAGAAGAAGATGCTCTGGGTCCAATGATATCACCAGGTATCAAACGCCGAGATCTTTTAAAATTTCTGGCAGTTTCTTTAAATGTATGTGTCTGGTAGAACCTGTCTTAGCTGAAAAAGTAGAAAGAAAAGCATTGTATGAACATTGAAAATAGCAAAAGAGCACTGTACTGAAAGAACACTAAACAGGTTCAATGCCTTGACCTCCAGAGAGAAACACACTGTCACAGGCAAATTTGAGCTGCTCTCATCAGACTTGGGCATCGGGCAGACATTGCACCTGTGCTGTGTTATGGAGATTGGCCAGCCCTGCAGCTATGCCCAACTCTCTGCTGATGTGCATGTTACTGGAGATCAGCCCCCTGCCCTGGAGACTTATTAAGGCTCTGATCACACCTTGTGCAGAAATCAGTCCCAGTCAGGACGCAGAGTGAACCTGAGGGCCCCCACTCAGCTCCTCGGTCTCCTGCTGCTCTGGCTTCTCCAGGTAAAGATGGAGAGCTTTAGAATTTACTCTGCCTGTGTGATCAGTACTGCCTAATCCTGCAGGATAGTCTTCTTGTATCATTAGTAATAACATGGAGATGTGTTTTTATGTTTCCAATCTCAGGTGCCAGGTGTGACATCCAGGTGACCCAGTCTCCCTCCTCCCTGTCTGCATCTCTAGGAGACAGAGTCTCCATCACTTGCCGGGCCAGTCAGAACACTGGCAGTGAATTAGACTGGTATCAACAGAAACCAGGGCAAGCTCCTAAGCTCCTGATCTATTATGCAACCAGACTGCATACTGGAGTCCCATCCCGATTCAGTGGCAGTGGATCCGGGACAGATTTCACCCTCACCATCAGCAGCCTGGAGGCTAACGATGCTGCAACTTATTACTGTCAACAGGATTATAGTACACCTCCCACAGTGTTATACAACCAAACATAAGCCACCCAGGGGAGCAGATGTGTGAGGCTGGGCTGCCCCAGCTACTCTGGGTGCCTCTATCTGCTGAGAGCATTTCAGAGATGCACCCATGCTTTGAATGCCACTGGAAGGTCTGGTAGAAGGGGCAGGGAGCCTCCTCAGCACACCGACTCCTTGCTCCTCCTCAGTGTCAGCAGCATAGACATGACTCTTCCCCGCCTGATTTAATAAAGGACAGATGATTATACCTGCAGAGTCTAGTTTATGACACCAGTCAGAGTTCACTCAGCAAAAGAAATCCAGTCTACATCGCTCAGTCGTGTCCAACTCTTTGCGACCCCATGGACTGTAGACTACCAGGCTCCTCCCTCCGTGGGATTCTCCAGGCAAGAGTACTGGAGTGGGTTGCCATTTTCCTTCTCCAGGGGATCTTCCCAACCCAGGGACTGAACCTGGGTCCCCCACATTCCAGGCAGACGCTTTAACCTCTGAGCCACCAGGAACTCCATATTCCAGGCAGGGATTTTTAAAAATACATGGAAATGTTTGTTCCAATGCTACTCTCAACCATATGTAAAATAGGTAGGCAGTGGGAATTTGCTGTGTAATGCAGGGAGTTCTAATCCGGTGCTCTGTGACAACCTATAGGGGTAGGATGGGCTGGGAGGTGGGAGGGAAATTCAAAAGGGAGGGTACATACATATACTTATGGTTGATTCATGTTGATGTATGGCAGAAACCAACACAATATTGTAATTATCCTCCAATAAAAAATAAAAAGGAAAAATACATGGAGTGTGAGTCTTAAATACGACCTTTCAAAGTCTGGGGAGTGTGATACTAGGTGAAGCAGTGGAAGAAATAAGTGATTCTCTGGTGCTCCAGGTGTGGGAATTGCACCCCCTGGTGTGGGAATTGTAAGATTCAACATTGCCCATCAAGGGACCCAGAAGGATACTAACTCCACAGAGAACCAGGTAATAATAAGCGGACTTAATTACCCAGCATAAGCTATGGACCTGAAGAACCGATGAACCTACTCTAACCCCACTCAGCTGTAGCCTGTGAACACCTGGAGTGTGTTTACCTAGGTAGATATCCATACATACCCTCACTTTTGATCCAGCAATAGCCCTTCTTGGTATTTACCAAAATTAGTTTAAAACTTATATTCACCTACACTTGGATTTACTAGCAGCTTTCTTCATAGTTGCTCACATTTGGAAGCAATCAAGATGTTCTTCAATAAGTGAATGGGTGAATAAACTGTTGCACATTCAGACTATGAAATATCATTGCTGTTCAGTCACTAAGTCACGTCTGAGTCTTTTGTGACCCCATGGATTGTAGCCCACCAGGCTCCTTCTGTCTACTGGATTTCCCAGGCAAGAATACTAGAATAAGTTGCCATTTCCTTCTCCAAGGGATCTTCCCAAGCCCAGGGATACAACCCGTGTCTCCTGTATTGGTAGGTAGGTTCTTTACCACTAAGCCACCAGGGGAGCTCATGGAATATTACTCAGCTCTGAAAAAGAAATAGCTATCAAGCCACGAAAAGACAGGGAGCAAACTTAAATGCATATTACTAAGTAAAAGACATCTATCCAGAATGGCTACATATTACATGATTCCCACTATATGACATTCTTAATGGCAGGATTATGAAGATAATTAAAAGATCAGTGGTTGCCAGAGACTGGGTACAGTAGAGGAGAAGGATAAACAGACAGACACAGAGAGTTTCCAGGGTTATGAAAGTGAAGTGCATTTCATTGAACATTTGTCCAAACACATAGAATGTACAACACCAAGAGTGATCCCTAAGGTAAACTATGGACTTCCAATGATCTTAATGTGTCAATATAGGTCCATCAAATGTAACAGAGGTGTCACTCTGGTGAGTGATGTTGTTAATGGGGGAAGCTGTACTTTGTGGGGCAGGGGACATAAGAGGAATCCCCTTACCTTCCTGTACTTATTCGACCAGTACATTTTAAATTTCATCTATGTTGGTGGTATGGCAATCGTGTGTTCCTTTTCGCTGCAGAATAATTCTCTTATATACGAATATATCAAAATTTATTCATTCTTTAATTAAAGAGTTGTTTTTAGGTTGTATGAATCAAGTTGTTTTTGGAATATTCTTTTCTTAATACTTATTTACTTATTTATTTGTCTATAGAAGGCAGGATCTTTTGTTTCAGCAAATGGGTTTTCTTCTAGTTGCAGAACAAGGACTTCATTGCTCTGTGGCCTCTGGGATCTTAGCTCCCTGACCAGGGAGCAAACCTGCATCCCCTGCACTGGAAAGTGAACTCTTAACCACTGGATCACCAGGGAAGTCCCTGGAATATTCTTGCACTGTCTTTTGTGGAATTATACACTCATTTTCCTTGGGTATATTCCTAAGTGTGAAAGTGCCAAGTCATAGGATTAGGATGGGTTTGGTAAACACAGCAAAATAGTTTTCCAAAATGATGAGTGTATTAAAAAATCCTTCGGCTATGTATACAAGTTCTAGTTGCTGCAGTCCTTTCCAATATTGTCAGACTTTTTATACTAACTGTATTGATAAAGATGAAGTGGTATGGTATTGCAAATTTATATTTCCCTGATGACCAGTCATGCTCAAAGACTCTTTATATGTCTGCATGCTTGCTTAGTCACTCAGTCATGTCTGACTCTACCACCCCAAGGACTGTAGCCCACCAAGCTCCTCTGTTCAAGTGATTCTCCAAGAATACTAGAGTGGGTAGCCATTCTGTTCTCCAGGGTATCTTCCTGACCCAGGGATCAAAAGTGAGTCTCCTGCATTGCAGACAGATCCTTTACCATCCGAGTCACCTGGGAATCCCTATGTCTATGTCTACATAGACATTTTTATGCTATTCATGTAGTATGAATCATATATAACACATAAAATATATATTTGAAGAACCTGCCTACACTGTGGGAGACCCGTGTTCAATCCTGGGTCAGGAAGATCCCCTACAAATGGGAATGGCTACCCACTCCAATATTCTTGCCTGGAGAATCCCTTGGACAGAGGAGCCTGGCGGGCTGCAGTCCATGGAGTCACAAACAGTGGACACACTGAGCGGCTAACACTTTCACTAGTTAATTTCTATTGTTCTCTTGTGTTTGCTTCATGAGTTTACATGTGCATTCTGTTCAATAAATTTTGGCTACTTTTAGGGCCCAAAGATACTTTCCTAAACTTTCTTCTAGAAGCCTCAGTATTTTACCTCTCACATGAAAACTATAACTCTAACATATTTTTGCCTGGTGTTAGATTAACCAGAATTTTATTTACATTTCCGTATCTAATAGCTCCTCACCATTTATTGTGAAACAAAAATAAACAAGCAAAAAAACTAGGAAACTATACCCCACTTTAGTGCATCTGTTAGAAATCAAGTGATTGTGCATGTGGCTCTTTTTTTCTATTTTTAAGATTTTTAAACTCTTTATTGAATTTGTTACAATATTGCTTGTGTTTTATGTTTTAATTTTTTGGCCAGGAGGCACGTGGGATCTTAGCTCCTTAATAAGGGATCACACCCACATCCCCAACATTGGAGGGCAAAGTCTTAACCACTGGACCACCTGGGAAGTCCCAGCTCTTCTTCTTGATTCTGTTCTATCTCATTTGTCTATTTGTCTATCTGTGTACCTAGGGTACACACACTGTTGATTATTGTAGTTTTATAATAATCTAGAAGAATGATATTATAAGTCTACTGACTTTATTTTTATTCTTTAAGGTTCTCCTGGTTCTTTGAATTTCCACATAAATTCTAGGATCATCTTTTCAACTTCAAAAAATCCTTTGTGGATTTTAGTTGGATTACATCAACTCTACATGTCAACTTTGCAGAAATAAAATCTTAACAATATTGAATATTCCACCCTATGGACAAGGAAAAATTCAGGGTGCTGACCCAGGTGCTAAGACTTCAGAAAGAGTCACCATAACCACCAGGACAGTTAATTCTCAATAGGTACTTAGCCTAGAATTAGCAGAACCCAGTGTAGGTTCCTTGGAGAAGGCAATGGTAACCTACTCCAGTACTCTTGCCTGGAAAATCCCATGGATGGAGGAGCCTGGTAGGCTGTAGTCCATGGGGTCTCGAAGAGTCAGACACAACTGAGCGACTTCCCTTTCACTGTTCACTTTCATGCATTGGAGAAGGAAATGGCAACCCACTCCAATGTTCTTGCCGGGAGAATCCCAGGGACGGGGGAGCCTGGTGGGCTGCCGTCTATGGGGTCACACAGTCGGACATGACTGAAGTGACTTAGCAGCAGCAACAGCAGCAGTGTAGGTTCCTATGTTCTTCATCAGGAGTGCATCCATCTCTAATTTGGGGCTTTATTCTGGTTCAGTAGATTGGTTTAGGACAAGTGCCTTGCCCAAAGTGAGAGGCCTGCAGGTTAGAGACACTACAGAGTCACCGGCCTTGGACCACCCTCACACAGTGCTACAGGTCAGGAATAATCCTCTTATACTATATGCTGACCCTTGAGTTCAGACTGCACCTGTTGCTTTCTATGCTCCCACAACTAGTCTTGGAGTTACTGTAATGGAGTTCAGAAAAGCAGGGTAAAATTTCATGGAATATGATTAAAACTCATTTTATTCTGATTTCAACATTCAGTATATAGTAGTAAATGACAAAGCAGGAAAGTTGCTTAAAAAAAAAAAAGAATCCAGAGCTCTATAGCGTTTTTTTATTCAACTGCAAATAGTAAGAAGGCCATATACTTTGATTCCTTCTCGGTGATGGTGTTGCCAAAAGCTGTGGTGGGTCCGGCTGCTTGCCACTCAAAAGCCAATAAACAGGTTGGTGGAAAGGAAAGTTTGCTTTATTTCAGATGTTGGCAACTGGTGGGGGGAGGGTGGCAAACATCTGTCCAAAGGCCGACTCCCCCCCAACCACTGGCAACCAGTGGGGCGAGAGCTTTTGTAGACAGAAGGAAGGGGCTACATGCAGAAGCCGCACTCTCAGCTCTGACAGTCATCTTCACGTTGGTCACTGATGGTCTGACCAGCTTGGTTGTTTCAGGTACAGTTAATCTTCAGTTCCCGGAGAAGGCAGTGGCACCCCACTCCAGTACTCTTGCCTGGAAAATCCCATGGATGGAGGAGCCTGGTAGGCTGTAGTCCATGGGGTCTCGAAGAGTCAGACACAACTGAGCGACTTCCCTTTCACTGTTCACTTTCATGCATTGGAGAAGGAAATGGCAACCCACTCCAATGTTCTTGCCGGGAGAATCCCAGGGACGGGGGAGCCTGGTGGGCTGCCGTCTATGGGGTCACACAGTCGGACATGACTGAAGTGACTTAGCAGCAGCAACAGCAGCAGTGTAGGTTCCTATGTTCTTCATCAGGAGTGCATCCATCTCTAATTTGGGGCTTTATTCTGGTTCAGTAGATTGGTTTAGGACAAGTGCCTTGCCCAAAGTGAGAGGCCTGCAGGTTAGAGACACTACAGAGTCACCGGCCTTGGACCACCCTCACACAGTGCTACAGGTCAGGAATAATCCTCTTATACTATATGCTGACCCTTGAGTTCAGACTGCACCTGTTGCTTTCTATGCTCCCACAACTAGTCTTGGAGTTACTGTAATGGAGTTCAGAAAAGCAGGGTAAAATTTCATGGAATATGATTAAAACTCATTTTATTCTGATTTCAACATTCAGTATATAGTAGTAAATGACAAAGCAGGAAAGTTGCTTAAAAAAAAAAAAAGAATCCAGAGCTCTATAGCGTTTTTTTATTCAACTGCAAATAGTAAGAAGGCCATATACTTTGATTCCTTCTTGGTGATGGTGTTGCCAAAAGCTGTGGTGGGTCCGGCTGCTTGCCACTCAAAAGCCAATAAACAGGTTGGTGGAAAGGAAAGTTTGCTTTATTTCAGATGTTGGCAACTGGTGGGGGGAGGGTGGCAAACATCTGTCCAAAGGCCGACTCCCCCCCAACCACTGGCAACCAGTGGGGCGAGAGCTTTTGTAGACAGAAGGAAGGGGCTACATGCAGAAGCCGCACTCTCAGCTCTGACAGTCATCTTCACGTTGGTCACTGATGGTCTGACCAGCTTGGTTGTTTCAGGTACAGTTAATCTTCAGTTCCCGGAGAAGGCAGTGGCACCCCACTCCAGTACTCTTGCCTGGAAAATCCCATGGATGGAGGAGCCTGGTAGGCTATAGTCCATGGGGTTGCTAAGAGTCAAGCACGACTGAGTGACTTCACTTTCACTTTTCACTTTCATGCATTGGAGAAGGCAATGGCAACCCACTCCAGTGTTCTTGCCTGGAGAATCCCAGGAACAGAGGAGCCTAGTCGGCTGCCGTCCCTGGGGTCACACAGAGTCAGACACGACTGAAGCAACTTAGCAGCAGCAGCAGCAGCAGCAATCTTCAGTTCCAGGAGCCATTTGTTCCCATTTCTTTGAGGCCAGTTCTCTGAGGTGACAGCTCATGTCCTGGGCACAGTCTGATCATCATGTAGTTACCTTCTCCACCTGGTGTTCTAGTATCTATATGACAGCTCACAGGATATGGCTTGAGAATATTATCTATGGCTCTTGAGAAAGAGCTAAAGGTCCTTGACTATGCTTAACGACTACATTGTTATTTGGTCTCCTTTGATTGTTTTCCTCTGTTTTTATATATTCTCACTTCTCTGATTAAACGTTTCCTTTGACTAAAGTTTTCCACAGACAAATGGCAGGCAGAGGACAGGAGGGGAGCCCAAGGATCCTAGGGTACTACTCCATTTCAACAGTGTGACTATACGACTGTTTATTCTTTTAGGTATGAGACTATTTGCCCTGTTTAAATTTAACAGTGTGAAAAGTGCTATGACATAACATTCTCCTTCAAAAAATGTGATCACTACTCAAGCACTCTTCCCAACAATGCAGAATTTTCCTGCTCCTCACTGATACAACTCACATAAGTAATGCAAATCTCTACTTCAAAGCCAAGATGATAATATCTTCCAAAACTCAGTGGGGCTAGATAACTTTTTAATGTGAAATGACTTTGAATTTTAAAAAACCTATTTAACAAGTATTCATAATTCTTAAGAAAATTCCCAGGGGTTGCAGGGATTAGGACTCTGTGCTTTTACTGCTGAGGGTGTAGGTTCAATCCCTGGTCGGGGAACTAAGATCCTGCAAGCCACAAGGTGCAGCCAAAAACTAACAGTAATAATTCCTAAATACAAAATAATCCAATAACTCTTCCAGGATTGAGTCTGATTTATTGTGTCTCCCCTGTCATAGAAGTAAATGGCACCTAATTAAACCTATAAACCCACTAGTCCCCTATCCTTCTAACCAGTACCTGAGGTTCCAACATTTCTTCCCAATACGCAGGTCCACTTCCCAGGTCCATCTAGCATGTCACTCAGAGCAATACCATGCCACGAAAGACATTTAGAATAGCATGAACTCTGGAGGGTCAGAGATTCCTAGACCATCCTCTATATATCTGTAAAGAAACTGTGAGTATGAGGAAGAGAACAACTTGTAAATTTTTCAGATATTTTTTATCTTATTTTATTCCATAATTACAACAGCAGCAACAACTTTCTGCTTTGACTGCTTGATCTTAATAAGTTTCCTCTGCTTTTTTCCTCATACTAACAAGAATAATACTGAACCTCTTAGTCATAATAAGAAAATTGGAAAAATCCAGTGTAGCACAGGGATTCCTTAAGCAAGCAAAGCTAAAATATTTGAGTCACCAGTACACACATAGAGACCATATATGTCTAACATAAAGGAAAAATAAATCCATGAAGCAGTAACTCTCATTGGTATATACAACATGCACAGGGATCTTCTATTTTAGCTCATTTTATTTTATTCTATTATTCTAGTTTAAATCATTAAAAAATTGCTCACCACCCACTAAATTAATTTTTTGATCCGTGATTGAATAAAACACTCCACATTACAAAATACCATTCTCAAGCATATGCTTCTTAGTGTGACTTATTGAAAATGATGTCCAAAACACTTGAAAAAATACCCTAGAGTAGGCCTCAAACTGATAATAGTTTTCCTTATTTTATGTCATGGGCTAAGGGGACAAAGTGACAATCTTTTAAAAACTGAATAAAGATTATATAAGAAAGAGAACAGCAATGTGACATTCTAGTCTTTCACAGGACAGAATATAATGGGCAGTGGGAGAAAACACACTGAAAGAGTCTGAAGGGTCATGACTGTAGGTCTATGGGCTTTAGAACTGATTGATAAATTAAGATTAAGAGACTTGTGAACTTGTTGGATAAAAGATGATGCTGAACCCTGGCTGTGGATGAAATATACTTAGAATATATAAAAATATACTCTAAAGTATCTATTACTGCTTTCACAATTTCACAAGTACAGAAACAGGTAAAAAGAGTTTACAAGTTTGATTGTTATCTTACAACCAAGTAAGTTATGGAGCGCCAATCCAGCTGAGATGGTTTACTTCAAGGTTCAATGTGTTAACCACTGTGGCTGTGGATAAAGCTCTAATTCCTGAATGTACAGAGACTGTCTTACAATTTGGAATAACTTCAATAAAGCAGTTTTTTGAGAGAGAGAACAGAAGAGAAAGCAAAGGATTTCTGCTTGGCAGTGGAGTTACTGTGGTATGGTCAAGGTTGGGGTCCTCAGCTATTCAGTTAGTCTTTGCTTATACCACACTTTTGTTGTTCTCTGCTAGTTTAACCTATGTGTCAATTTTTGGTTTTTGTCTCTGCATCCCCCTGTTCCCTTGGAAGGTATTGTAAGGACAGGGTGATGGCTGCACAGGAAAGTTGGTCCTTAAGGTCTCAGTTCTGATTGGATCTAAGCTTCACTCCATTTAGTAATCTCACAGGACATGGTGTCCACTACATGCTTACAGAAGGAATGGACACTTTTCGCATTCTCTAAGCCAAGTATATCGTGGTTTTATGTCACTATCTATGGGGAGATTTAAATTGCTTCTTTAAACCATATCTGATGCATACAGTCTAAAGGCTGGGAGCAGTGCCTCTGGTCCTCACTCTGCTCTCTGGTTCCACACAAGGCAAAGAAGCCCATGTCTTTTAGGGTTTGGTGAAGGTGCCTTTATTTCACAGCTCCTTCTCCTCTTCCCCAGCACTCTCTCCATCCATTCCAGGAAGAAACAGAAAATATGAACAGATCTGTCACAAGGAATGAAATTGAAACTGTGTTAAAAATCTTCCAGTGAACCAAAGTCCAGGTCCAGATGGCTTCACAGATTAGTTCTATCAAACATTTAGAGAAGATGGAAAACATCTATTTCTGCTTTATTGACTATGCCAAAGCCTTTGACTGTGTGGACCACAATTAACTGTGGAAAATTCTAAAAGAGATGGGAATACCAGACCACCTAACCTGCCTCTTGAGAAATCTGTATGCAGGTCAAGAAGCAACAGTTAGAACTGGACATGGAACAACAGACTGGTTCCAAGTAGGAAAAGGAGTACATCCAGGCTGTATATTTTCACCCTGCTTATTTAACTTATGTGCAGAGTACATCATGAGAAACACTGGACTGGAAGAAACACAAGCTGGAATCAAGATTGCTGGGAGAAGTATCAATAATGTTAGATATGCAGATGACACCACCCTTATGGCAGAAAGTGAAGAGGAACTAAAGGCCCTCTTGATGAATGTGAAAGAGGAGAGCGAAAAAGTTGGCTTAAAGCTCAACATTCAGAAAACGAAGATCATGGCATCTGGTCCCATCACTTCATAGGAAGTAGATGGGGAAACAGTGGAAACAGTGTCAGACTTTATTTTTGGGGGTTCCAGAATCACTGCAGATGGTGACTGCAGCCATGAAATTAGAAGACACTTAGTCCTTGGAAGAAAAGTTATGACTAACCTAGATAGTGTATTCAAAAGCAGAGACATTACTTTGCCGACTAAGGTCCGTCTAGTCAAGGCTATGGTTTTTCCAGTGGTCATGTATGGATGTGAGAGTTGGACTGTGAAGAAAGCTGAGTGCCAAAGAATTGATGCTTTTGAACTGTGGTGTTGGAGAAGACTCTTGAGAGTCCCTTGGACTGCAAGGAGATCCAACCAGTCCATTCTGAAAGAGATCAACCCTGGGATTTCTTTGGAAGGAATGATGTTGAAGCTGAAACTCCAGTATTTTGGCCACCTCATGTGAAGAGTTGACTCATTGGAAAAGACTCTGATGCTGGGAGGGATTGGGGGCAGGAGGAGAAGGGGATGACAGAGGATGAGATGGCTGGATGGCATCATGGACTCGATAGACGTGAGTCAGAGTGAACTCCGAGAGATGGTGATGGACAGGGAGGCTTGGTGTGCTGCCATTCATGGGGTCGCAAAGAGTCGGACACGACTGAGCGACTGAACTGAACTGATAGCACTTATCCTTCTCAAACTCTTCCAAAAATGGCAGAGTGAAATACTCCCAAACTCATTCTAAAAAGCAGCATCTTCCTGATACCCAAACTAGCAAAAACTTCACAAACGAGAAAATTACAGGCCAATATCACTGACGACCATAGAGTGGAAAATTCTCAACAAAATACTAGTAAACTGAATCCAACAACACATTAAAAGGATCATACACCACAATCCAGTGGGATTTATCTCAGGGATGCAGAGATTCTTCGATATATGCAAATCAGTCAATGTGATTCTTCATTCATTCTCTAGTCTGCAAGTTCTCACACTTTTTAGCCTGAAAATGAATGAGTGCTCCTTCTTTGAATCTGACAATCAAGTACTCTATGATTTGTGAAACTGTAATTCTATGATGTTAAATCAATTCTCATTTACTTCTCCAGGAAAGAGTTTCTTTGTATTGTTTATAACAGATTTCCACATGACCTGACCATACTTACACCAGACCCCTGGAGAGGGCAGCAATTTCAAAATGCTTGACTGCTGGTGACTGAAACGTCTGAAGGTGAAACTCTGGATAAGGAGGGACTACTCTCATTGACTAAATTTTTATCATGACCAGTGGATATTACAAAACAGTGACAGGTTTAAAGTGCCAAAAGGAAAAAAAGGCAACAAGAATTTTATAATGAAACTATCTTTAGAAAACAAACAAATGTAAAAATATCCCCTAATAAACAAAAGTGAAGAGAAGTCATTGCTAGCAGGTATGCATATAAAAACTACAAGAGAAAACCCTTCAGATCAACTGACTCAAATCCACAAGAAGGAATAACAAAGGTAAAGAAGACAGAAACAAAAAATGCTTGCTTCAATTTACATAATGTTCAAGTCCAGGAAAAATCAAACTATGTGGTAGATGTGACAATAACAACTAGCTTGTTGCATTAGGAGGAGTTATTGATACACAAGCTCCTTGAGAGAGGTGTTTGGAAAAGATCTGGTCAGTGAACTTATATAAACTTGACTCAGTTGCACAAATAAGATTTCTGCCATTTACCCTGCATTTGTTTTCATCTCAATTTTTTTAAAAGTACAAACTGAGTACAAAAAGGTACATGTATTTCATGTTTTAAATAAAAAAA
>SJYC01068806.1:0-21629 GCA_006408675.1 Madoqua kirkii
GGACTATTTTAGGGACATTTTAAAATTCTTTTCAAACTGTTTAAACTATGTAAGTATTTTAAACTGTTCTAAAATAATTTAGAGCCTTTTAAAAATCTTTCAATTAATTTTAAACTCTATTGAAAAGTTAATATGAGGTCTTACAAGAATTTCCAGTCAAATATGATAATTGTTTAATATTTTAATGGAGGATAGAATGTTTAAAGCCATCAAGAATTGACCCAAATAGGAGTATCTTCATAGAATATTTTATCTCCCTTTTTTCTAGAATTCATCTTATTTTACTGCATAGGCTATTTTATAAAATTCTCTGAAAAAAAAATAATATGAAAGGTAAAAAGAAAGGAGAATATCAAAACATTAAAAATTCAGTATCTGATATTGAACTGCTTGGTTAGCATGGAGGTTTATAGTTTTATAAAATCTATTCACTGATCTGTGACTTCTCCCAGCAAAGAATTCTTTATTTGTTACTTAATTCACGCTTTCCCATTTAAGAACTCAAAGGCCCACCAAGGGGATTTCTAGCAGGCCATCTGACAGCTGCTCAGAAGTGAAGCTCATCAGTTTCTCCTGGGCAGGTGGCTGAAATGACAGTTGACCCTACGAGTCTGCCTGAGACTGCCCCATATGGTGACAGTCATAAGGCCAGGGCTGGGGGTCTCCCTTTGAGGCTCTTTGCAAGGAGTGGGAGAGTTGCTGGCCTGATCACAAAGGGTGAAGGGGTTCACCCCAGACTCAGAGTTTAGGGCTCACCCATGAAGGGTGGATCCGACCCCAACACGCCCAAAGGAAGCCCAGGAAGCGGAAGACAGCCTGACATCACTGCTCAGGTCTAGCAGAGGCAAGGGGGAAGTGATCTTGTTAGATCTGTTCTCACTTCTAAACTCCACGAGGATCTGATGAAGTGGTTTTGTTTTTTGGCCACTTGCACTGGGTTCCTTTGTAGGAGGCAGGGAACACAGATGAAGGAAAGAAAGATAAGCTCAGAAAACTTAAAACTCTCTTCAAACTGCTCAAACTAAGTATTTTAAACTGTTCTAAAATTATTTAGGGCTTTAAAAACATCTTTTAATGAATTTTTAATTCCATTAAAAAGTTGATAGGGCTTCCCTGATGGCTCAGCCAGTAAAGGAATCTGCCTGCAATGTGGGAGACCTGGGTTTGATCCCTAGGTTGGGATGACCCCTGGGAGGATATAAGGACTTACAAGAATTTCTATATCAAATATGCTAATTATTTAATATCTTAATGCAGGAGAGAATATTTAAAGCTATCAAGGATGGACCCAAAGAGGAGTATCTTCATGGGATATTTCTCTTCATTTTTTTCTAAAATTCATATTAGTATGCAGCCTTAGAATGGCTGCAAAGAGTACAAAAAATTCAGAGCTTTCTTAAGGAGTAGGGAGCTACAGAAAAACTCAAAATCATGGCAATTGTGACTTTGCTTCCTGACTTCCCTGGGTGGCCTCTGGATACTACAAAAAGAGCATGCGGCTCTCTGCACATCTGTCTCTTGCATTTCCAAGGTCACCCCCAGACAGTGCACCCCAGTAGAGAACTTCATGTTACTTAAACACCCTTCTCTGTTCTTCCTTCCTCAGGGTCTGATGCTCAGCCATCCATCTTCCTCTTCAAACCATCTAATGAACAGCTGATAATTGGAACTGTCTCTGTCGTGTGCGTGGTGAATGATTTCTACCCCAAAGATATCAATGTCGAGTGGAAAGTGGATGGAGTTACCCAAAGCAGCAACTTCCAGAACAGTTTCACAGACCAGGACAGCAAGAAAAGCACCTACAGCCTCAGCAGCACCCTGACACTGTCCAGCTCAGAGTACCAAAGCCATAACACCTATGCGTGTGAGGTCAGCCACAGGAGCCTGACCAGCGCCCTGGTCAAGAGCTTCAATAAGAACGAATGCTAGAGCAGAGGTCTACAGGCTCCCCATCACCTGTGCTGATTCGGTCCCAGCCCCTCACCCCTCCTCAGGCCCTTTTTCCACAGATCAACCCCTATTGCAGTCCTCTGACCCATCCCCCCACCTAATCCCCTTCCCCCTCCTTGGCTTTAATCATGCTAATGTTGGGGGAACAATGAATAAATAATCTTTGCACCTGTGTTTGCACCTGTGATTTCTCTCTCCTTTCTGATTTAAGTGTTTTTGTTTTGTTTTTTTAATTTTGGGGGGGGTGGGGAGCTGCTGCACTGGGTCTACCCACTCCAGTGTACTTGCCTGGAGAATCCCATGGACAGTGGAGGCTGGTAAGCAATAGTCCATAGGGTCACAAAGAGTCGGACTCAACTGAAGGGACTTAGCACACAGGCATGCACTGGGTCTTTGTTGCTGCACCAGTTTCTCTAGTTGCAAAGAGCAGGGGCTACTCTCTAGTTGGAGTGAAGGGGCTTCTCAGTGAGGTGATTTCTCTTGTTGCAGAGCATGGGTTCTAGAGCATGCAAGCCTCACTGTTGCAGCACATGGGCTCAGTAGTTGCCCAGCCACAGCATGTGGAGTCTTCCTGGACCAAGGGTGAAACCCAAGTCCCCTGCTTTGGCAGGCAGATTCTCAACCACTGGAGCACCACGGAAGTTCCTTGATTAAAGGTTTTTAAACACTGTTTTTCTAATGACCCGGTTTATCTTCTAAGGAATTAAATACTGAGTTGATAAAAACCATACCATCATTTATAAAAATCATCAGCCTCCATTCTAGTCTACCCTACTTTAGCTACAAGACACTCTTTCATGAAACCCATAAGCCATCTATATTCATAGCCCTCTCCTGGGCCATGGTATGAGAGGCTTGCTTCTTTTTTTGTTTTCACTATTGAAATATAGTTGATTTACAATGTTGTGTTAGTTTCAGGTATACAGCAAAGTGATTCACTTGTCCATATACATATACGCACTCTTTTTTAGATTTTGTTCCCATACAGGTCATCATAGGGTATAGAGTACAGCTTCCTGGACAATACAATAAGTTTTCCTTAGTTATATATGTCACTGGGATTGAGACTCTTGCCTCTTTGATTTCCCCTTCTCAGCAGGCTTCAGAGCCCTTTTCAGATGATGGTTCTTATGATCACATATTCTTTGATCCAATTGAATCTAATTTACCAGCAGAAAATCTTTCAAAAGAATGTAATGGCTAGAAACAGAGTCATTCATTGTGACAAAACAATGATAATAATGTAGGTGAAGAAGCAATAGGGAAATATTTAAGTTCATTATAGCACTTTGACTTAAGGGAATATGATGCCTTCATTACATTTTAAATACAATACATATTGAGGGCCTCCTATCTACCAAAGAACACATTAAATGTGTTCCACATTAAATTATGTTCCATAACATAATTTAATTCTTACTACACTACACAGTTAAAGTGAAAGAATGTGAAAGTTGCTCAGTTGTGTCCATTCTTTGTGACTCCATGGACTCCTCTGTCCATGGAATTCTCCAGGCAAGAATGCTAGAGTAGGCTGCCATTTCCTCCTCCAGTGGAAATTCCTGATCCAGGGATCAAACCCGTGTCTCCGGTGACTTCTACACTGCAGGCAGATTCTTCAGCCACTGAGTCATCAGGGAAGCCCCAGGGTTGTCCACCTACACAATAATTACCAAGCCAGTTTTTATTTTAAAATTATTTGTACTTTCTTTTGGAAGTACTTCCATTATTGGCAATATCTCCTTAATACTACCTCCAAGAATCATCCATATTCTTTGAACACAAGATTTGGCTTTGTCTTATATGCTATTAGATCTTCCCAACCCAAGGACAGAATCCAGGCCTGCCACATTGCAGGTGGTTTCTTTATCACTGAGCCACCAGGGAAGCCCAAGAATATAGGAGTGGGTAGCCTATCCCTTCTCCAGTGGATCTTCCTGACCCAGAAATCCAATCGGGGTCTCCTGCATTGCAGGCGGATTCTTTACCAGCTGAGCTACCAGAAAACACAGTTAAAACACAAAATGTTCATTAAAGTGTAAGTCGGGTTCTATATAGCTGAGAGATATCCATACCCTAATACCTACCTATCCTGCCCTTGAATGAACATGTCCCTGCCCACAAAAAAACTTATGTAAGAATTTTTCAGAGCATCTTCATTCATAAAAGCCCCAAACTAGAAACAACTCAAATGTCCACCAGCAGTAGAATGAGTCATTAAATTGTAGCATGTTTGTATATTAAACAATAACTATACCAAACAATATAGATAACTCTCATAAGCATGACAATCAGCAGAAGAAACCAAACACAAAAGATATGCCCTATATTTTCATCTATGAAGAGTTCAGGAAAAATACAATTAGAAATTGGGGTAGGAATTACTTTGGGCTGAGACAGTGCCTAAGAGGGCTTCCCTTGTGGCTCAGCTGGTAAAGAATCTGCCTGCAATGTGGGAGACCTGGGTTCCATGGACTATACAGTCCATGGGGTCACAAAGAGTCTTACACGACTATATACGACGGAGCTTCTTGTATTCTTGGTAATGTGAAGTATGCCATTTTGTGAAAATGTATTGAGCTGTGAAATTATAATCTGTGCACAATTCTGTATATGCATTCTACTTCAAGATATAAATATATTTATATACATAAATATCTTATACCCAATTTACAGGTAAGAGAGGCTAAGAGGAATAAGTAATAGGTCAAAGCCACACAGATGTAAGTGGTGGGCCAAGGATCAAATCCCCTCCTGCCTAATTCTGCTCTCTTGACACCTATACAATTCTGCCTTCCAGAGCTTCAGGTACTGCACAGAACAGAAGGTCAAATGCTACCTCCTCAGGGACTTCTCCATTTGGAAATCAGAGGCATACATACATAAGTAGCAATGGAATGGAACAGATGTTCAACTATGGGCAAAAGAACGTAGCTAACCTGATCCAGATATTAGGATCACATGAATGAAAGGTTATGTGTTTGGGAAGTGGGGAGGTCAGGAGGAGGCCACATATAAAACCAACCTTGACTCTCTTCCTCCACTTCTGTGCAGGCATCCTAGCCTCTCCCATCTCATCTACTTATCCATTCAACAAACATTTACTGAGCACCTTTTCAGCTGATACCCTGAAAGGTAACAAGTAACTAAGACGGTGTCCTTCCCCTCAAGAACTTTATAATCGAGTTTTTCTTCCATTTTTTTTTTCCTTTCCTTTGTCAGTACTGGAGCAAGTGGGAAAGGACTCTCATGGGAAAAGAGGGTAGGGAGACAACAATGACATTGTCCATCTTGAGAATATTTATTATCAAGTCTCTGAAATTGTGGAGGTCTGAACAGAGTTCAGAAAGACTCAGCAAGGTCCCTTCAAATGACATAAACTTTCTCATCCATCTTGGAGGCAAAACTCAACAGTCAATAGCATCTCTGATCCCATGCAAGGGTCTTTTCATAAAGCAAAACTTTGATAACAGACCTGCTATGACTCAAGGAAGTATAAACAGGTATTATGGGTTGAATTGTATCGTACAAAAAGATATGTTCAAATTCCAGCTCCTATTCCTATAAAAGTGACCTCATTTGGGAACAGGGTTCTTGCAGATGTAATCAAATTAAAGTGAGATTATACTGAAATGCTGGTAAAGATGCAGTGAAACTGGATCTTTCATCCATTGCTGGTGGAAATGTAAGATGATACAGGAAACACTAGAAAATAGCTTGCTGGTTTCCTGAAAAACTAAACAAAATACACCAGTAATTGCATTCCACAGCATTTATCCCCAAGAAATGAGAAAGGACGCATACACAAAAACCTGTTCGTAGTTATTCATGACAGTTTTGTATGTAATAACTGAAAACCACTAACATGGCCCCCTATACATGACTTGAAAGGTGACTCTTCAGATCCCTCAACATCCCTCTCAATAATAGGCTGAACAAATTGTGATATATCCATTTCATAGATACCATGTAGCAATAAAAAGAAACAAAATACTGATATATATGCAACAACTAGGATGATCATGAGGTGTACTATCAGTTCAGTTCAGCCACTCAGTCGTGTCTGACTCTTTGCAACCCCATGAATTGCAGCAAGCCAGGCCTCCTTGTCCATCACCATCTCCCAGAGTTCACTCAACTCATGTCCATCGAGTCAGTGATGCCATCCAGCCATCTCATCCTCTGTCATCCCCTCCTGCTCCCAATCCCTCCCAGCATCAGAGTCTTTTCCAATGAGTCAACTCTTCGCATGAGGTGGAGAGTGGGGGAGAAAAAAAGCCAGTCTCAACAGGTCACATAGTACAAGATTCTTTTTACATAACATTATTGTTGGTGTTGTTCTTCAGTCGCTCAGTCATGTCTGACTCTTTGTGACCCCATGGACTGCAGCACGCCAGGCTTCCCTGTCCTTTACCACCTCCTGAAGCTTGCTCAAACTCATGTCCATCGAGTCGGTGATGCCATTCAACCATCTCATCCTCTGTCGTCCCTGTCTCCTCCTGCCCTCAATCTTTCCCAGCATCAAGATCTTTTCTAATGAGTCAGCTGTTCGCATCAGGTTGCCTAAATATTGGAGCTTCAGAATCAGTCCTTCCAATGAATATTAGGATTGACTGGTTGGATTTCCTTGCAATCCAAGGGACTCTCAAGAGTCCTCAACACCACGGTTCAAAAGCATCAATTCTTTTGCACTCAGCCCTCTTGAAAGTATAATATTATCAAGGTGGAGAACAGATTACTGGTTGCCAGGGGTGAGGGATGGTAGGGGAAAAGAAGACTGAATGTAACTATAAAGGGAGACTTTGGTGGACATCCCTGGTGGTTTAGGAGTTAAAAATCAACCTGCCAATGCAAGGGACTCAGGTTCAATCCCTTCTCTGGAGTATTCCACACGCTGTGAGGCAACGAAGCCTGTGCACCACAACTACAGAGCCCGCGCTCACTCTAAAGCACCACATAAGAAGCCTGCACACCACAACCCAAGAGCAGCACCAGCACAGCCAGGTTCACTACAGCTGCAACTAGAGAAGGCCCAGGGCAGCAACCAAGACCCAGTGCATCGACAGTTAATTAATTAACTAAAAATTTTAAAGATATGGGGAGAAATTGGTGATAAGGGAATAACCCTATTTCTGGATTGCAGTAGTAGTTATATACATCTAGAAATGTGATAGGGCTTCTCTGGTGGCTGGCGAAGGCAATGGCACCCCACTCCAGTACTCTTGCCTGGAAAATCCCTTGGACGGAGGAGCCTGGTAGGCTGAAGTCCATGGGGTCGAGAAGAGTCAGACACGACTGAGCGACTTCACTTTTGCTTTTCACTTTCATGCATTGGAGAAGGAAATGGCAACCCACTCCAGTGTTCTTGCCTGGAGGATCCCAGGGACAAGAGGGCCTGGTGGGCTGCCGTCTATGGGGTCGCACAGAGTGGGACACGACTGAAGCAACTTAGCAGCAGTAGCAGCAGTTCTCTGGTGGCTCAGACAGTAAAGAATCTGCCTGCAGTGCAGCAGACATGGGCTGGATCCCTGGCTTGGGAAGATCCCTGGAAAAGGGAATGGCAACCCACTCCAGTATTCTTGCCTGGAGAAACCCATGGACAGAGGAGCCTGGCAGGCTATAGTCCATGGGGTCTCAAAGAGTCAGGCACAACTGAATGACTAACAGTTCGACTTTCAGACATATGATTAAATGACACAGCATGATACATACACATTGTAGCAATGTCACATTGCTGAGGTCATATTGTGCTGTAATTATGTAAGAAGTAACCACTGGGGGAAATGGGTGAAGAGCACACCAGACACCTACGTTCTGTCATTGCAGCTTCCTGTTAATCTCTAATTTTTTCAAAATAATTTTTTAAGTGAGGTCATTTTTAATTAGGGTGGTCCCTAAATCCAATGCCTAGTGTACTATAAAGAGATTAGAGATGCAGCGACACACAGGGAGAAGGTCATGTGGTGATGAAAGCAAAGACTGGAATGAAGCAACTGCAAGGTAATTCACATCAAGGATCACTGTGCGTGCCTGTGTGCTCAGTCACTTCAGCTACACCAGGCTCTTCTCAATCCTATGGACTGAAGCCCACCAGGCTCCTCAGCACCTAAGATTCTCCAGGCAAGAATACTAGAGTGGGTTGCTGTGTCCTCCTCCGGGGGATCTTCCCAACCCAGGGATCCAACCCATGTCTCCTGCATTGCAGGTGGTTTCTTTACCACTGAGCCACCAAGAAGGCCCCCCAAGGATCACTGGAGAGCCAGAAAAGCTAGCAAGGAGGCTTGTGGTGGCTTCTGCCTCAGAGCTTCAAGCAGGAACCACTTTAATTTCAGGCTTCTGGCCTCCAGAACTGAATAAATTTTTGTCATTTCAAGTCACCAAGTTTATGGTATCAGCTTGGCCAAAAAGTTCATTCTGGTTTGCCCGTACCATTTTAAGAAACTATTTAGCCAACCCAATACTTTGTCGGGCTTCTTGGTGGCCCAATGGTAAAGAATCCACCAGTCAATGCAGGAGACATGGGTTTGGCCCCTGAGTTGGGAGGATTCCCTGGAGGAGGAAATGGCAACCCACTCTTGTATTCTTGCCTAGGAAATCCCATGGACAGAGGAGTCTGGCAGGTTACAGTCCATGGGGTCAGGCATGACTTAGCAACTGAAGAACAACAAATGCTTTGTCACAGCAGCCCAAGCAAACTAACATAATGGTGATAACGGGGGTGAGAGTTCAGTTCTCAACAAACTTCCATCTGTACAGATGAGTGAGTCAACATCAAAAATCATTAATGCTCTCACTGTTTAATAGGACAAGGAAGCTGAATCAGCCCCATGAAATGACAGCATCAGAAAGGAAAATGGTTTAGGGAAGTTGAAAAAACCAAAAGTCTATAGATACGTGGCACCTTCTATGGGAAGAAGAGGCCTGGCAGCCACCTGGGCTCACTAAAATCCAGCATCCCAAGAAAATACAAAGAGGCTTACTAGGTTGGGGGACACAAAGAAAGAGCTAGGTCTTGGAACTGTCAGTGCTTGGACCAGGTACAGTGTAAAAAACAAACAGACAAGCATCTATCTTCACTTCCTCTTTCCTCTTTCATTGCTTATCCTCCATCGATCAGCATTTGCTGCTGCTTCCTCCTCCTCTATCTCCTTTTTGGTCCTCCAATTCTTCCTCTCTATCATCCATTTCTTGATTGTTTTTTTGTTACTATTTCTTGACTCATCCTCTTTTCTCTCTTTCATTTTATCCAAATGATACATTTAATTATCAACTTGCTGAAGAACCTTTGGGGATGTGTTAGCACCAAATCTAAGACCCTTGGCTAATTCTGGAAAAGTCTTTTCTTATTAAAAAAAAAAATTAATAGAAAGTTACAGCACAGTTTTGAAGCTACTCTGATGTTCTCTAATATAAACATTAGAGCTGGGAAAAAAAGACTCCAGGATCTACAATCCATAGCTTTGTCTTAATATAATGCAAATGTCTTTTATCATACAAACCCAGAGGGGAAATGATGCATCCAAGAGTACTTGGGATGGTGCGGTGGGTGGAACTGGTGGCTTAGGAGTGGTGGGTGGAAGTAGGGGGTTAGCCATTGGACTATCTCAGTCTTATGACACTAAATATTTATTATTATTCTAAACCCACTCCCAACTGCCAGGAAGTTTTGGTTCTTTTAACTGTGTCTTAGTGTATATGCAATCCACATGCTGCTTTCAAGATGTCCAATTATTTTTATTCCCAAATAGGTGATGCTCAGCTCCATGCCATAGATGTGGACCTCTTTTTTCTCACAATGATTGATATTTCATGCTTAGTAAGGTTTGAACACTGTTGAAACGTTGTTTCTGCCCAGGAAAAGATTACCAACCTGGCTGAAGGTGGGGGTATGCCAGTGTAGGGCCCTCCAAGTTTCCCTTGAGAGACTTCCTTTTCTCATTTTTTATTCAGTATTGATTGGATGCCTAAACTATTGCCGGCACTGTTTTAGATGCTGGAGATACAACACAGGCAAAATTCCTTGCCCGAGAGAGGATTATAGTCTAGCTGCAGAGATAAATGATAAATAAGATTAATACATAAACAATATCTTAAATAATGATATGTATTAAATAGAAATTTATAGCAGAGAAAGAGGGCAGTGATTGTTAGAGTGAGGTTATAAAGCTCAGATCAGTCATGAGGAATGTTGTCACTAATAAGGTAACATTTAGATTTAAAGACCTAAATTAAGTGAAGAAGTGAATTGTGGTAAGCGGATAAGATCATTTTAGGCAGCAGGAAGAACAATGGATGAAAAGTCCTAAAGTAGGTGTGTACCCAGAGTGTTGGCACAGAGTCACAGCAGGGAGGGGCAGGTCCTACAGGCACCCGTTGGGTACAGGAAAATCTTTTATACTCCAAGTAAGACAAACGTTGGTGGATTTTGAGCAAAATATTTCACATGACTTATGCATAACAGGACTTTCCTACGTGCTCTGATGAGAATACACTGTCAGGGCTGGGATAGGACCCCTCACTAGGAGTTCACTAGAATAACGTAAGGTAAGAGGTCATACTGCTTTGAAAGCAGGACTAACAGGACATGCTGAAAGTGTGGGTGCAGAAAAAGAAAGAGGAGACAAGGTTGCATCCAGGATTTTCTGCCTGAGGAACTGGGATAGAGCTGCTTTCATGAAATGAGGAAGCTTACAAAAGTTGCAGGTCTGGAAGAAAAGACAGGTGCTCAATTTGATCCATCTAGAATTAACTTTTGCATAGGAGAAGGCAATGACACCCCATTCCAGTACTCTTGCCTGGAAAATCCCATGGACAGAGGAGCCTGGTGGGCTGTAGTCCATGGGGTCACTAAGAGTTGGACATGACTGAAGCGACTTAGCAGCAGCAGCAGCAGAATTAACTTTTGCATAGAGTATGAGGTATGAGAGTCAACATAAATGTTATTTTTTCATACAGATATCCAGTTGCCCCAGCACCATTTATTTTTAAAGATTTTAATTTTCTCTGTTGGATTACTTTGGCACATTTGTTGAAAAACAGTTAACCATAAAAGTGAAAGAAAAAGTGTTAGTCACTCAGTAGTGTCCAACTCTTTGTGACCCCATGGACTATAGCCCACCAGGCTCCTTGTCCATGGGGATTCTCCAGACACTCAATATTCTTTATGGTCCAACTCTCACATCCATACATAACTACTGGAAAAACCATAGCTTTGACTATACAGACTTTTGACAGCAAAGTAATGTCTCTGCTTTTTAATAAGCTGTCTAGGTTTGTCATAGCTTTTTTTCCAAGGAGCTCCTTTTAATTTCATGGCTGCATTCACCAGCTGTATTGATTCTGGAGCCCAAGAAAATAAAATCTGTCACTGTTTCCACTTTTTCCCCATCTATTTGCCATGAAGTGATATCAAACATTACTTTTCCATCTTCATATGAATTGCCTTCCTCTCCTTTGAAGTGTTAAATCACTACCTCCAACATCCTCTTTTGTCTTTAGCTGAGGATGATATTTAAGATGATGATCTCAGCCATTTGGGCAAGTTACTCAGTTTTTCTAGATCTCTCCCACTTATCCATGTGATTAAACTATGTTTTCTCCTATTAATGTGTCTCCGGTCAATTTAATTGTCAGACTAGCCAGAAGAATCTAAAACAGTAGAGGAGAGTGTATTCCTTCCTGACAAAGGCTTATGAGAATCATCTAGCAGAGAAAGAAGATCGGTGCTGGAAGAGGAAGAAGGAAAAATTGCTGAGGCATATCGAGTATGTGAGCTGGGAAAGTTGGAGCACAAGTAGAGATGTTACCGTTACCTAGGAACACAGACAGCTCACCCAGTAACAGAAGAGAAAGGGGTGTCCACGGGCACTGATGACATTAACCTTGCCTTGTGGGTGCACAAACTGTTACTAAGAATGTTATGTAATGTGCTTAAGATTACAGAATTCATATGAGGTAGAACTATGACTTAAACCATGATTACTAAGCCCAAAACATCAATTTTTCTCAGTTTTGCATATGGCAGGTTCTGTGTAAGGTTTCAGTGTTACTAGTGTGTAACAGTACTAGTTAAGCCTCAATTAACTTCTCTAACACTAACAAAGGGCTTCCCTGGTGGCTCAGATGGTAAAGCATCTGTTTGCAATGCAGGAGATCAGAGTTTGATCCCTGAGTTGGGAAGATCCCCTGGAGAAGGAAATAGCAACCCACTCCAGTACTCTTGCCTAGAAAATTCCATGGACAGAGGAGCCTGGTAGGCTACATTCCATGGGGTCACAAAGAGTCAACAGGACTGAGTGACTTCACTTTCACTTTTCAGTACTAACAAAACAGTTGAACTTTACAGTGAACATGGATCTTTTCTCTCTATTAGTCCTCTATATATATAAATATATATATGTATATATATATATGTTTTAAACTTTTTATTTTATCTTTGGCTATAGCCGATTAACAATTTTGTGATAGTTTCAGGTGGACAGCAAAGAGACTCAGCCATACATAAACATGTCTCCATTCTCCCCTAAATTTCCCTCCCATCCAGGCTGCCACGTAACATTGAGCAGAGTTCCATGTGCTACACAGTAGGGCCTTGTTGGTTACCCATTTTAAATATAGCAGAATGTATATGTCCATCCCGAATTCCCTTACTGTCTCTTCCTTCCTGGCAACCATAAGGTCACTCTCTAAGTTGGTGAGTCTGTTTTTGTTTTGTAAGTAATTTTATCTGGAAAAAGACACAAGCTTTTACTTCATTACAGGCTCAAAGAACAACCTCCAACCTATGACACAGTAACAAAATTTAATGGTCAAGGTAGGAAACAAAAATTACACAGAGAAGACATTCTGCAATACTGTTGGCGGCTTAGCACATACCAAGTTGTAAAAGATTTGTACACTGATAGAGTAATGGATAGTAATGTCTCAACACTGACATAGATCATGTCACTGAATTCATCAACAACCCATTTGCAGTTTGTATTACAAGCAAACTAAGACTTATAGTACATACTACATCCAAGGTCATTTCCTAAAGTCAGGAAATACTAAAATCAGTTTTCGAACTCAGGCAGCTTGATCAAGAGCCCAAATTCTAAAATGCAGTCCCTTGATAACTACCATTCATGGCTGCAATTTTCAGGGGCAAAGAATCACTGAACTTTGTATGAGGGGCTAGAAATTGGATCTCTCATTAACAGATTCAGAGACTAAATAGTATGGCATGACGTGGTCACTCAGAGACAGAATCAAGATTTGAAGTCAGTGTTCTACCTGTTTTGTTTTTCCCAGAGGCAGCAATGAACTAATTAAAGACTTCTCAAGGGAAGATTTCATGACCCTCAGCAAAAATGGAAAGTCATCCAAGTCCAAGACAACTAGGAGTGTTGGTCTAGTTTGGGAAGATAACTCATTAACCAAAGGTCCTTCTTTGGATCCCCAATGTTTTCCACCATCACAGTACTCAGGCCCCAGCCATGCCCAAACCACCCCAACCTCAGACTGGTTATTACTGAGTTTCATGGTGACTGGCCTAAGACCAAAAAAGTAATGAAATCTTAACAAGGGAGAAGCCCAAGGACCAAGATAGCAACTGTCATAGCAACGGTCACAGTGCTTTGGTCAAGGAGAAGATCTTTTAGGGAACTGAAAACAGAACCTTGAGCACATCTGCTGGCTTCACTCCCATCCTCCTTCAACAGCCTGGGTGGTTCATACACTCCACACTCCTGCACTAGTTTCCATGGCCCCCTGCACCTGGGACCCCCACAGCACCTGACCAAGTCTGTGTCCAGCACTGGGATGGAAGTAACATGGACCCTAACCGTGTTTAATACCATACTACCTAACCCCACTGCCCCATCTCCAGTCCTAAAAACTTGAAAACCTCAGCCCAGAAAGGTCAACATCCTCTAAGTGGCTTGATATGGTAACAGAAAACATATACACTACATATGAGAAGGAAGCTGTGAGCAATCAGGTTCCTCATGAAGCTCACAAAGAAGTATCTAAGAGAAACAAGAAACAATTCGGTGGAATCTAAAAAGAAATGATATAAACAAAATTACTTACAAAACAGAAAGAGACTCAACAGACTTAGAGAATGAATTTATGATTGCCAGGGGTAAAGGGATATTTAGGAGTTTGGGATAGTCATGTACACATTGCTATATTTAAAATGGATAACCAACAAGGTCCTACAGTATAGCACAAGGAATTCTGCTTAATGTTACGTGGCAGCCTGGATGGGAAGGAGTTTAGGAGAGAATGGAGACACATGTATATGTATGGCTGAGCCCCTTTGCTGTCCACCTGAAACTATCACAGTATTGTTAATTGGCTATATCCCAATACAAAATAAAAAGGTTAAATTAAAAGAAAATTGTTTTAAGAAACCATTCATGTTGAATAGTTTGAGCATCTCGGGGATAGCAGGCTGGGAACATAGGGATGATTCACAAAAACATTTCAGATCACATTTCAGTAAATTTCCCAGCTCCCAGGACAGAAGCATTCTTCTCTACTTTTCCCCCCTTCCATCTATGCATGTAGCCTCGTTCACATCCATTCGGCCATGTGTTGGTCCTCACTCAAGTCACAGGGTTAACTGTTTGCACTTCTTCACCTAGCAACCCTAACTAATACAGGTAATATTCATTTGAATGGATGCCCACCTTACTTCATTCCACAAATTTTCTTATTAGCATCTTCAGTACCTGGCTCCGTGCTATGTTCTGCAGAAACATGGTGAACAAGACAGAGCTCTCACCCTCAAGGAGCTCCCAGCCTAGTGTGGAAACAAGCTAGCAGAAATCCCACCAGAGCAGTGACATGTCTATAGGGCCCTGTGGAACTGCACAAGATGGGCCCATAACACATGTTGGAGGTCAGGAAAGATATATACCTTATCCTCCTGCCCAAACAGTAGCCAACCTGGGATTTACCTGACCCCAGGTAAACACCCCAGGGTGTTCTCTGGCTTCCCTTGTGGCCCGGTGGTAAAGAATCTGCCTGTCAATGTGGGAGAGGCAGGTTTGATTAGGGGTGGGGGAAATCCCCTGGGGAAGGAAATGGCAACCCACTCCAGTATTCTTGCCTGGGAAATCCCATGTACAGAGAAGCCTGCCAGGCTACAGTCCATGGGGACAGCAAGAGTCAGATACAAGGCAGTGACTAAACAGAAACAACAGAATGTTCTCATGAGTCAATCCAGTGCTCCAACCCTTTGAGTGGGAAGCCATGGGCTAAGGCACTGTGACATGGAGATTCGTCACTTAGAAACTTATTTACCCTTTCTAGTTCTAGGTTCTTTGTCTATAATAAAGCAATAGAAATAAAACCTCTGTCTCGGTATTACTATGAACTTTAAATGAAATATTGTATATAATTCACTTAGGATACGGCATGTCACAGAGAATGTAGTCAATCCACAATCTTTTCTGACTTTAGTGTTTCCTTGGTTCTTGGTTTCCATGGCTGAGCTCAGGGAATATTCTCCCTGCAGTAATTCCACAAGGAAACGTTTTAGTTTTGTGTGAAATCTTCATTTCTTCCAATTTGCAATAATACACCACAGTCCTTCTGTTCCTCTTCACCTAGTTGATATGTAAAGGCAAGAAAATTCTCTCAACCTTCTGAAAAATGGAAATACTGAGACACAACGTAGAACCATACAATATCTCACCCACAGGCCTAGGGATCAACTTCAGTTCAGTGTATTTCCTCCCCCAGGCCATCTTGCCTGAAACCATTGTGGTACATAAAAACGTTGCAGGATTGGCAAACAGTCCTCGAAATTGCTGGACAGTAGCTATTTGAGGCAGAGAAGGCAATAGCACCCCACTCCAGTACTCTTGCCTGGAAAATCCCAGGGATGAGGGAGCCTGGTGGGCTGCCATCTATAGGGTTGCACAGAGTCGGACACGACTGAAGCGACTTGGTGGCAGCAACAGCAGCTATTTGAGGAATTATGCTCTGAGCCTTAATTTCATTCCTTTTCTGATCATAATCCTATAGGTTTGGGGTTTTATCTGCACTCAATGACCTGGAAATAGTAGCCTTACTGTATAGCACACGGAACTCTGCTCAATGTTATGTGGCAGCCTGGACAGGAGGGAGTTTGGGGGAGAATGGATACATGTGGATACAGTGAGTCCCTTCACTGTTCACCTGAAACTATCTCCACATTGTTAATCGGCTATATCCCAATACAAAATAAAAATGTTTTAAGTGTTGTAGGATTAGGGTAGAAGGTGCATTTCCCAAAAGACTAAAATTTCATACTGGAAAAAAAAGAAAAGAAAAGAAACGAGCTCTCCAAACATCAGCACATGGTTTCAAGTGGCCCAACAATTCAGCTCTCTTCTCACCAGAAGGATGGTGAACTAAGAGTGTGTTTATATCATTGTGGAAAGAAGGCTCTGGAGTCTAAGACATCACAGACTCTTCTTACCAGCTGAGATCTGGCTTCTCACCCACTTGGTTCACATGGACACAGGTGACGGCTCATTTACTGAAGTCTTCTAATAACCAGATCTGGGGTTTTTTTGCCCTTCCTTATTGGAAACAGACACATAACAAGGAAAAAATGAGCATCACAGATAGAGAGGAATGAGAAAATAAGTAGATAAATAACTTAGGGAATCAGAATATATTCAACTCATTCTCTTACAACTTCTGCCCCTACATCTATTCCTGGATTCTTTCATTCTGTAGACATTTATGAGCACTTGGGTCTGTGTCCTGGGGGCTGGAGGGTAGGTGAGGGAAGATGCCCAGTGAAGAGGAGGACACAGACGTCCCTAACTTCATGAGGCTGCAGATGACCTACAAACACTCACCTTGGGCCCTTTAAGATCCTCAGCCACCAAACAGAAGCTTGAACGTGTTCCCTGGACCTGAATAAAATAAGGACCTTTCCCTACTCCCATTCATGTTTCTGTACTCGCCACAGACTCAAAGATCGACATATGAGCTTCCCACGTACATTTTTTTCATTGCCCACCAAAGACAATGATCCAGAAATTAGGAAATTCTGGATTGAGGATCATCAATCTAAATGGATAATCTATCCTAGACTTCTACATTCTCAGGGAGCTGCTTAAATTCTCTTCTTCTGTTTTAACATACAGAAAATATTTTGTGTGGGTACACAGTGTTTTATTTAACAAATTAATGTTTGTAATTTAATTCCATAGTGTGTTGAATTAAAGAACATTTGGAAAAAGATTAGAGGGAAAAGGGGACTTCCCTAGTAGTCCAGTGGCTAAGACAGGGGGCTTCCAGGCAGGAGGCCCAGTTAGATCCCTGGTCGCCAAACTAGATCCCACATGCTGAAACTAAGAGTTTGTGAGCTGCAACTGAAGATCCTCCATCCTGCAAAGAAGATCAACAATCCCATGTAAATCAACTAAACCCCAGTGCAGTCAAAAAAATAATTTTTTTTTTAATTAGAAGGAAAAGTAAAAATAAAGAGAGCTGTGAAAGAAAGTGTTAGTTGCTCAGCTGTGTCTGACACTTTACGATCCCATGAACCATAGCCTGCCAGGCTTCTCTGTCCAGGGAACTCTCCAGGCAAGAATACTGGAGTGGGTTGCCATTCCCTTCTCCAGGGTAATCTTCCTGACCCAGGGATCAAACCCAGGTCTCCTGCATCACAGGCAGATTCTTTACCATCTGAGCCACCAGGGAAGCCCAAAGAGAACTGGAAGAAAGGCAAAAGATAATAGAAATGGGAATTAAAAAGAGAAAGACAAAAAGAAACAGGGAAACTGGGTATCTCTCAAGAGAGTTCTCCATAAGGTCTTTCCCCTGAGAGCCCAGGCCACAGGCTTCTGAGAACTTCTTTGTCGAGGTGGTGATCAGCTTGTCTGCCATGTACTGTATCATCTAGGGTTCCACTGCTAGATGATAACCTAGCAGTTAAACACTCTAGTAATGGTGATCTAGCAAAGAGTCTCCACTGACATTATTGACCAGAGCAGCCACCCTAAGATAGAAAAGATTTCCTCAGATTTCAGCAGCTCTTAAGAGAGCCCCAAGACCAAGGGATGGTTGGGTCTGAGGCCTCCTGCTCTTCTGTGAGCTTGTCTTCTTTTCCCCTCCCCCTTCCCACTCTTTGAGGATTGAAAAAGCTTGAAGACACATAACAAGGAAAAATAAACATCACAGAACATTTTAAGAAAATAAACAGAGAAGTAACTTGGGGACTCAGAACAACTCACTCTGTTACAATTTCTGACCCAACACATATTCTTAGATTTTTCTCCCAAATTGACTGTAAAAATCCAAAGTTCTTGAAACAGGAGACACTAATCAGACAGATGAAAATGACATAGTGCAACCCTCCTAGCCTCCACCCAACACACACTCAGACCCACAGACTGGTATCTGCAAGAGCCTCTCCACCCTCAACCCCAACAGGGCTTTCAATTGTGCATTCTGCTCAGAAATACAGTAACACCTGATTTTTATGTAAAGAAAAATGAATGCATGTCTTCCAGTTGCTGCATTCTCTAGTCAGAGTTAACAAGTGAAATCAAACAAGTTGTGTTTTCATAGGACTATCTGATATGACAATTGCAAATACACTGTTAGCCTGTGTTGTCAGATCCATGACACACTCCAAAATAATGAGGCACAAGTGATTTGTGCAATGGCACAATATCAAACTTGTGCACTTCATAATTTATTAGCTATTTATCTGCAGGTATGTCTGAAAATCAATGAAAACTTGGTTCTATTTTCAGTTGACCTCCAGAGATCCCATCTCCTCTAAAAGATCATCCCTGAAAAATGAGAAATTCTGCTGATTTCACCCAATCTACTCTTTTGATTCCCTGCATCACTGCATTCAGTACATACCATCCATCATTCATGTATTTGATTTGTGTGAAACCCAAAGATTTCTGTCTTTATTTCTCATCAATATATAAGCTCCTAAAAGGCAGGGCATTCTGTCCATTATGAAGAAACTGATAGTGATTTGCTTGAAAACTATGCAACAAAAACAGTATTTGAAGATCGCAATAGTAGCTTGAGAACCAACTGAACGTCATTCTTTATTCTCATACTTTGGTTGATGACCCATTTACCATGTATTAAAAGCTTGAACTAGAATTTTTGCACCTTCATCTTTATGCAGCTGTATACATGTTTCAGGGCCTAGTATAAGGCACAGTGCCTTGGTTGAAAAGCATTTGTTAAATAAATAAATGAGTAAATGAATATGAATTATTTATGGTTGATATATGTTTGCATAACTATTATAGGGGTTGTTTTTCTCTGTGTGTGATTGCCCTTGTTTGTTATTTGGATAGACAGACTCAAAGAGTGTGACATTGTCACCCCAGTTTACAGATGAAGAAATGGAACCGGAGAGACTGAGAAACTTGCCCAAGTGGAAAAGCCGTCTCTCAGACACTTGCCCTCTGACTTCAACCTCCTTTTGCTCAACACAACCACCTGCTTGAAGCACCACTGGATCTGACCATCCAGGTCTTCTGAAGAGTCCCACTGCACTTGGAATCCACCTTCCAAAAGTGACCTTCAGGGACTCGTCTTCTTGCTTTCTGTCCTTGTATAGTGTACCTGCTCTATGCTGCCTTCAGCGGCAATGAATGTTAAGTTCTGATTTCATGTACGGATGGGAGATTGCACCTTCTGGAGCCAGCCACCTAGAAATTAAGCATCATTTCTCACAATCCCCAATATTCTAGTTCAAATCCACCAACACCTCTCCCGCCCACCACCTTGCCACTTTCTCTACTCTGTGCACACATAACGGGCGTTTCCTCTTTGAGTGGAAAGGAAGTACACTTTTGAGTCGAATGGTTTGACCAGAGGTAAGAAGTAATTGAGTTGACAGGAAAGAACTTATTGCCACTAAATGACTAAGAATCACTGCTCTTTCATGACTGGAAAGGATTGCTTATGTTTCTCACCAGACAGATTTATCAAACAACCTCAGTTATAAGAAGAAATCTTCAAAAAAATTGAGTATATAAAGTTATTTCCAACACTTACTCCAAAAAGAAATGTCAGAGTTACAAAAATTCCAGGATTCATTTAAAATTTTGATAACATTCTCTTCTTGAGTTAAGAATGTTTTATACACATGAGAAGAACTCTAAAATAAAGGACAGACTCACCAGGAAGAATGTCATTTGACAATGGCCCTAAGAAGTCAAGTCACTGTGAAGAGATATAAGGACATGGAAGTCACAAGTTCTACCCTCAAGAAGTCTGTGTAAAAAATAAAACATAACTCTCATTCCTTGAAATGCGTATAAACAAGGAAAATTAGAGCAGTACCAGACTGAACACTATCACCCCAATAAGAACCAGCTAAAAGTATCAGAATGATTGAGATTTGGCTTGAGTTAATCATGAAGTTTGGATAAGAGAGTTAAAGGTGAAATTCACAGAACATTAGGACTGAAGAGAAGTGGCCAGAAAAATCAGTCAGTTAAAAGAAGAAGAGAGAGACTAAGCCCTCAAAAGGTTAACTGACTTTGTAGTTGACTAAGTAATTAACTACTACTACTACTACTAAGTCACTTCAGTCGTGTCCGACTCTGTGCGACCCCATAGATGGCAAAAATTAGTTAACTGCAAAATGTTGAAAGCACCAAAGGATTGATGCTTTTGAATTGTGGTACTGGAGAAGGCTCTTCAGAACCCTTGGATTGAAAGGAGATCAAACCAGTAAATCCTAAAGGAAATCAACCCTGAATATTCATTGGAAGGACGATGCTGAAGCTGAAGCTCCAATACTTTGACCACCTGATTCAAAGAGCCAACTCACTGGAAAAGACTGATGCTGGGAAACATTGAGGACAAGAGGAAAAGGAAGCAGCAGAGGGTGAGATGGTTAGACAGCATCACCAACTCAATGGACATGAATCTAAGAAACCTCTGAGGGGTAATGGAGGACAAAGGAGCCTGGAGTGCTTCAGTCAATGGGGTCACAAGAAGTCAAACGTGTACACCTATGGCTGAGTCATATTGTCGTTCGACAGAAAAACAACAAAATTCTGTAAAGCAATTATCTTTCAACTTAAAAATAGATTAATTTTTTTGAGTCAGACACAACTTAGTGACTGAACAACAGTAACAAAGCTTAACTTCCAATGATTTAGTAGTTGAAGTTGAGCCAACACTAGAAGTCAGTTTTGAGGCTCTCTATCCATTTCTCCTTCCTCTACATTCTCAAGCAGACTTAGGCAAGGAGGCTTTGAAAGGTTGGCACATAAAGTGAGTGGAAAAGGACCCCAAGCTTCCCTGAGGTGGCAGGAAAGACTAGAGGGCCACCTGGGCCAGGCTGCTTTGTTAACTTCTGATGCAAAGGTAACGACTGATCCTCAGAGTTCAGTTCAGTTCACTTCAGTTCAGTCGCTCAGTCGTGTCCGACTCTTTGCAACCCCATGAATTGCAGCACGCCAGGCCTCCCTGTCCATCACCAACTCCCGGAGTTCACTCAGACTCACGTCCTTCGAGTCAGTGATGCCATCCAGCCATCTCATCCTCTGTCATCCCCTTCTCCTCCTGCCCCCAGTCCCTCCCAGCCTCAGAGTCTTTTCCAATGAGTCAGCTCTTCGCATGAGGTGGCCAAAGTACTGGAGCTTCAGCTTTAGCATCATTCCTTCCAAAGAACACACAGGACTGATCTCCTTCAGAATGGA
>SJYC01068807.1:0-11999 GCA_006408675.1 Madoqua kirkii
ACACACACAGACACACAGAAACACACACACACACACACACACACACACACACACACAGCCTGGGTGAGACCCAGGGCCCAGCTCTTACCCCAGAGTTTCTGCACGGGCAGCAGATCTGCAGCACTCACTGTGGGAGCCCTAGTGGCAGCCCAAGGTGGCTCCTGCGTGGGGCTGCAGGTGTCATCTATATCAGAGATCAGCTACATTTTACAGTGTCCACTATTCAGAGTTTGACTCTTTCTCCCCAGTCAAGCTCCCCTACTCCCTAGAGCACTCTCCTGTGACCCATCGGGACTTGTATGTAGCTGTCCAGGGAAGATGGTCTGCCTGAAGAGGTCGTGGAGGAGTTTTGGCGAGGTAGGAATTCCAGCTCAGCCCAGCCTGCACTTCCAGCCATGGGAAAGCTCTGTGTATCCAGGGGAACAGATGGAGGTAAGGGTTAGATGAACAGAGGTACCTTTCTTGTCTTGACTGCAAAAAAAAAAAAAAATCCCCTGCCACTCACTAATGCAGCTCAAACTACTTCTTACCCTTGGCTGGTTAGTTTGCCCAAGTTGGTCTACTAGCATCAGTCACTTTGGGTGAGATGGTTTGAAGAACCAGCAGAAACTGCACAATACAGATATTTGCACACAGCAATTTGAGGTAAGGATTCAAGGAAAGGCTGAGATAGATTCAAACAGCATTTACTATTATGTGACCTCTAGGACCGAGAACTCTGACCACTGGCACATCCAGGAAAGTCTCTGTAGGCCAGGCATTATCAGTACAGTGGGGCTCAAGCTTCAGTGAACACACGTGTCAAACACCCCAAAGGAAAAATCAAAGACCCTCCAGTTCCAGAGGTGCATGCCTTGTCTTTCTCTTGAATCCTGGCAATAACTTGTCTAAAATAGAAGGGAGGGGCAGCTCTGAGATGGGGAATGCCAGATGGGGCCAGGGATAGTCAACAAGGCAAGCTCTCCTCTTGGGTCCCACTCAGCAAGGGCCACTGTTAATCCCAGTTGGCCAGCCAGCAGGCAGAGCAAGCCTGGTGTGCTGGGCTGGAGAGCCCCCTGCTGGCTATCATGAAGAGACAACACCCAGCTCTTGGCAACCCCATGGACTGTAGCCTCCTCTGTCCTGGGGATTTTCCAGGCAAGAATACTGGAGTGTGCTGCCATTTCCTCCTCCAGGGGCTCTACCCGACCCAGGGATGGCAGGCAGATTCTTTACCACTGAGCCACTTGGGAAGCTCCAGGGCTTGGAGGATCACTCCCTAAAGCCTGGAGATAAATGAAAGAGACTCCATATCTAAAACTCCATTGTCTGACTGCTTTGCATCTATCCTTATATATGTTTTACCTTTGTAAAAATATTTGACATATCCCCTGAACATACTCACCATTTTTTTAGTTTAGTAATATTGTTTGGATTCTTTGGAAAATACAGAAAAACACTGGAATTCCCTGGCGGGCCAGTGATTAGGACCATTGCCAAGGGCTTGGATTCAATCTCTGGTTGGGGAATTAATCCCGTAAGCCACACAGCTTGGCCAAAAAAAAAAAAAAAAACACACACCACACACAGAAAAACACATGAAAATAAAAGTCACATATGATCCCATCAGCAAAATAACTATTACTTTCAACACTGTTTAATATGCATAATTTTCAGTTGGTCGAGATCTTGCTCCACCTACTTGCAGATGCATTTCTGCCCTTGGTGCTATTGGTTAGTCGGCTGATGGGAGGCTCTGGCAAAAGGTTAGGGTGGGAAGAAGGCTTAAACCAAAGCATTAGTTCCCCTTTGCTTTGAGGAGGAATGTTCCAGCAGTGGCTACGTCTCCCTTGTGGTCCTAGCTTCCACCAAGTGCCTAGTTTCTGGGTTCTGATGACGTCACCTTTTCCTGCCCTGGGAGTGCAGTGGCTTGTGGCTGTCACTCTTCTCTGGGTCAGTTCAACACAGGGATTGCTTCTCTGCCCTTCCACTTCCTGTGAATCATTTCCCATAATAAATTCTCTTTGCTTGAAATGCCTAGAGTGGCAAGAAAATGCCCTTTACTTTCCTAACTAGGACTGACATATGTCACTCACACTGGTTAATTTGTTACTCAATATTATTCTATAAAGGTTTTTCAGTATCTTTCGTTCTTTGAAAATCTTTCTTATTGGCTGCATAATGTCTCATGACATCACACCTTACTGGATTTGTGTTGTTCAAATTTGTAATGTTTGCTAGATTGTAACATTGATATGCACATCATTGTAAATAAATTTTTATCTACACTTCTTTTTTTCTCTAAACATTCAGAACTGGGCTTTTTGCAGGGGCGTGGGGGGCGGCGTTGGTTTTTGGTTGCATCAGGTGACCTCTTAGTTGTGGAATGCAGGATCTTTGTTACATCACACGGGGACCTTTTGTTGTGGTATAAGGATTCTCTAGTTATGGCAAGCGGGCTCAGTAGTCGTGGTGTGCAAGTCTAGTTGCCCTTCAGCATGGGGTGTCCTAGTTCCCTGACCAGGGATCAAACTAGAGTCCCCTGTAGTCCAAGATGGACTCTCAACCACTGGACCACCAGGAGGTGCCCCCTATCTACATTTCTAAGTACTTGATCAGATTTAATTCCTGGATGTAACTGAAAAAGATTGATTCAGTTGAAGATTCTTGGTAAGTATTGCCTCCAAATCCCCAGAAAGATTAGACCAATTTACAATCCTACCAGAGGTCTAAACAGAGCTTGTCTCACCTTGCCCTCTACAACATTGATTACATTATTTGCTAATTTTATAGACCAAAGAAAAGGTATCTGCTAGCTATTGTTTTAATTTAGATGTGTTTTGTTTTCATTGCTGGTGAAGTAGAACTTTTTCCAGTGTTCATTAGCCAGATGCATTTACTCTTTTGTAAATTATCTACTTTACCATTTTATTGTACAGTCCGTAATGATTCTCTTATTGACTGAGGTATCAGTCAAGGTTCTTAGATGCAAACAACAGAAATTGGTTCTGGCTAAATTAGGCAGAAATGGGATTTATGTAAAGGATACAATATATCTCCAATGGATCACAAGGCTGGAAAGTTAGGTTTAGAAAATAGTACTTCCCTGGTGGTCCAGTGGTGAAGACTTCACCTTCCAACACTGGGGGTGCAGGTTTGACCCCTGCTCAGGGAGCAAAGATCTCACATTTCTCATGGCCAAAATACCAAAACATGTAACAGAAGAAATATTGTAACAAAATTTAACAAAGACTTTAAAAAATGTCCATATTGAAAATAGAACCAAGGATACCCGCTAACAGTATAAATATGGCCAAGGTCTAATCCTAAACTGATCTAAATAAGGTGCTGTATTGTGGTTGCTACCCTTACTGTTGTTCCTGGCCTTGCCACCAGCCACCACTAAATGCTGAATGCTACCACCAGCGTGAACATGGTGTGCATTTCTCCACCTCTGTGAATTTGGTCTGGCATTTTCATTTGCTTTGAGTAATATGAGTGAAAGAGATATTGTACAATGTCTGAGAAAGCCTTCTAGCTTTCACAGAAATGCCCCTTCTTAGAATATACTCGCCATACTGTTAGAAAGCCCAAGATGGCCCAAGAGAGTGAGAGGCCCAGGCAAGCCCCAGACATGCCAACCTCTGCCACGTTTGCCCGGTTGAAGTCACACGCTGTCATACGTGACGGTGACGAGTCCAGCAAGCTCTGCTCCACTTGCAGGACTGTAAGCCAGTGAATGCTGGCAGTGGTCTTAAACTGCTCCGTTATCAGGTGGTTTACTACACAGCAATAGATAACTTGAGGTGTTCCCTTAATGTTCACATCCTGGGCAGGAACAGCCCACTGATCAAGCCTAGGTCCATGCACTGGGAGCCAGGGAGCAGGAAGAAAGGATGCTTCAGGTGCAGTAGAAAGACATGCCTCACAGCAAGTTCCCACAGTGAGGAATTCCCCAGACAGAAATAGGGGGCTCAGATGCTGGAGAAGGAAAAGAAATCTGTTAAACTCAATACCTGCCTTTTATCTGCCTCTGCATATCTGCCTTTTGTATACTGATCTCACTGGACAGACGCTGATCATTGTGCCTCCTCCCACAAAATTCACTTTGTATCTCATTGTGTGTGTGATTCCTAAACAATGGATTATTCTAATGGAAACACTTTGAAGGTTAACTGGATTTAGGAAGTGCCAAAGTTCTTGCCCCCAGAGTAACTAGTGACACTCAGAAAAAGTACCCACATGAGAGAATGTTTCCTAGCAGTAGAAGCATCTTCACAACCCAGACTTGCTGTGTCCTGAAACTGAAAAGAAAACATTCTACTAACTTAAAAAAAAAAAAAGGGAAGGGGGGCTTCAAATAAACTGGGAAGACTTTCTGAATATTCTTTTTTTTTTTTTTTGCCAACACCCTGCCCTCTTTATTTCTGAACCTTTTCTACACACTTATAACTGATTTCTCTGGCCCACACTCTGCCTGATTCATCCCACCCCCTCCCTGCAGCTAGCAGTGATGGATCATACCTCTCTACTGCCTAAAACACCCACTGTCAGGATTCAGACCAAAGTCCTTTGCTCTGATGAACATGGCCCTTCAGTAAGTGGTTCCTGCCTTCCTTTTCTCAGCTCTTCCTCAGAGTCACCATAACTCATCACCCACTCGCAGCTCCTCAGGGTTACCTGTACCCACCAGTGCCTCACTGACGCTTGCCTTTGCACATGGTTTTCCCTTCATGAAATGCTTCTCTCGTCATCTCCCCCACACATCACTGCCTGGTGGTGCCTGGTCCTTCAAGATTCAGCAGCTGGAGCAACCACCTGAGAAAGTCACTAAAATATAAACAGTAAAAAAGGAAACAAACAAAAACCAGAAGAATTAGAACAGTATATTTTAAAATTTATTTAAATCAAAAAAAGGAAGTACAAACACACGAGCAGATAATGAAACAACATATATCCACACAGAGACTTGTACATCAATAGCAGCATTACTCACAAAAAATGGAAAAAAACCAAATGTCCATCAACTGATGAATAAATAAAATGTGGCATATTCATACAATAGTATGAGTAAAAAAGAATAAATATTGAGAAATTTTCCCCAAAGAGAAACCCCTTGTCTGTTAGCAGTCACTCCCTATATCCCCCCCCAATGCCTCCCTCCCCCAACCCCAAGTCCTAGGCAACCATGAATTCACTTTTTGTCTATAAATTTGCCTCTTCTAGAATTTCACATAAATGCAGTCATACAATATATGATAACTTGTGTCTTTTATTTAGCATTATGTTTTCAATCTTCATTCATTCTTATACAATGTATTAATGTTGATTCTTTTTTATTAAAAAAGAATAAGTTTTTTTTAATTAAAGTTACAGCTAAATGGCTTACAGCTAAAGCCTACACTACAAGGCTTTCCCTGACTTTCCCAGGCAGAATACACACATATACTCACACATCTCAATAATGCTACACGGCACTTCATAGGGGTATCTAAAATTATTGTAACAATTTTTTCTTTCAGCAAATTCCAGAACAAAAGTTGGCAAGTTATTAAAACAAAATTTTTTTTATTACAGAAAATATCACAAAAGCAGACAGCAGGGAACTCCCATTTACCTATGACTCAGTTCATGGTTTCCCCATCCAGTGCCCCCCACCAAATGATTTTCAGCAAGCTATTTTTACACATCCCAACTGTTCTTCATTTTTTAAGACCCAAGGAACTTATATTTTCTGGAAGTCCACAGCAGTCTAATAAAAATGTAAGATTGATTAGCGTTTTATGTGCCAATAACTGTTCTAAGCCTTTGGCATGAATTAGTTCATTTAATCTCAAAATTACCTGAAAAGGTAACATTTCTGCAGCCATTTTACACTGAGGAAATCAAGGCTTATGGGCGAAATAAACTTGTCCAAAATTAGCAACCAGAAGAATGGAATTCCAAACCAAGGGGACTGATCATACTTAACCTCTCTCAGAAAAAATAGTGTACCTCAACTAAAATAGGGCTTTCTTGGTAACTCAGAAAAGAATCTGCCTGCAATGCAGGAGACCCAGGTTCAATCCTGAATTGAGAAGATCCCCTGGAGAAGGGAATGACAAGCGCCTCCAGTATTCTTGCCTGGAGAATCCCATGGACAGAGAAGCCTGGCAGGTTACAGTCTATGGGATCGCAGAGAGTCAGACACGCCTGAGTGACTAACACTTTCAGCTAAAATTATCATTTAACTTAGAAGCTGAAAGAATGGTTCTCTTTCCTGGAGTTAAGGCCACTTATAACGTCAGAGAGACCATCTGCTTGAGACACTGAAGGTCTCAGTTCAAATTAGGGCAACTAAAGGGAACCCTCTCGGAAGTCGTCCATTTGACTCCATACTCTGTGGGTGTTAAGAAACATCTAGGGCCACATTAGAACCCAGACTGGCTCCAGGAAATCAAAAGGGCCTTTAAAAAGGAGAACAGGGACTTCCCTGGTGGTCCAATGGTTAGGAATCCACCTTCCAACACCAGGGACATGGATTCCATCCCTGGTCTGGGAACTAAGATGCCACATGTTGCAGAGCATCTAAGCCTGCATATGGCAGCTAAGATCCGACACAGCCATAAACAAATACTATTTTAAAAGCCAGAACAAGGACAATATCAGAGTTCCCCTTCAATTCTAGAACTGTGTTCCCCAATCCTGGGTCACTGACGAATGAGTACTTGGAAGGTGCCTAGTCCAAAACAAGACATACTGAAATACAATGCATACTGTAATATAAAGACTTAGGGCTTCCCAGTTGGTACTGGGGTAAAGAACCCACTTGCCAACATAGGAGACGCAGGTTAAATCCCTGTGTTGAGAAGATCCCTTGGACAAAGGCATGGCAATCCATTCCAGTATCCTTGCCTGGAGAATCCTAAGGACCAGAGGAGCCTGGTGGGTTACAGTCCATGGGGTTGCAAAGAGTCAGACATGAATAAAGCAACTTAGCACACACATGAAGCCTTAGTACCCCTAAAATGTAAAATATTGAATATAGTCAGTATAGTAATATTTTAGATCTCTTGGGTTAGCTATTAAAATTCATTGGTTCTGTTTTTTGTTTTTTAACCTTTGCAGTACAGCTACTAGAATGCTTGAATTACGTATGTGGCTCACAGTTCTGTTGGGCGATGCTATACAGCCCTGGGTGCCTGTGGGCTCTCACCTTGTGGCTGCCTCTCACAAGTTCACCAAGAAACCCGAGGCACACCACTGACACGGGAAGAGGCCAAGTAGAGCTAAACTCAGATCAGAGTTCTGATCTGAACTGAAATCATCAGGGACTGGAGACAGGCCCAACACTCCACCAAGAACAGCTTCTGAAATAAAATGAGGATGAGTGCAACTCTACCTGCAACTCAGGTTGGAATACCCTTCAACCTGGGAACTCCCTCCAGTGTAGTTACGTAATCAGGGAGACATTTGGGGGGTGTCTCACAGGCGGTATGCTGAGGCGACAGAGATGCAGGCAGCCAGGGCTTCGTTTCCCAGGAGAATCTGCTTCTTCCACCTTGCTGCTAAAGCAGAGATGTTCTCAGTGAATGGAGTTCCAACACAGTTTATTTTATTCATCAGTAGTCTGCCTAATGTGCACGCATGCTTAGTCACTTCAGTTGTGTCTGACTCTGTGCAACCCCAGAGACTGCAGCCTGCCAGGCTTCTCTAGCCATGGGGTTTTCCAGGCAAGAACACTGGAGTAGGTTGCCATGCTCTCCTCCAGGGGATCCTCCCGACCCAGGGCTCGAACCTGTGTCTCTTAGGTTTCCTGCATTGGCAGGTGGGATCTTTACTACTAGCATCACCTGCATGGTGCGCAGAACACTGGGGTGGACCTTCCCTTCGCTTTGGATTCCACCCCACCCCAAGACCCATATTAGTCATCACATTTCCTTCCCTCTCAAAGTTACATTACAGATGTTTATCCACAGAGGTCCACTCGGGCACAATTGAATGCAAGGCTATATTGGGATGTTTTGCTGTCCTGTGCTAAAAACTTGGCTACTAAAAAAGCAAAGGCACTGAACCCCTCTCAAAAACATCATCTGATTACTGGGTTAGTGGAGAGTGAAGACTGATGCAGTTCTACGTCTGGCTGCATCAGCTGCTAGGTGAGGCAGGAAGTGAGCAAACTACATGGCACCAATGAAGCCTTTGAAGAGAGTCACAGCATAGGCCATCTGTGGCCTGACCCTGCCACCCCAGTGCCCAGCATACAGAAAGCGCCCAGTGCCTGTTAACCAAAGGGAAGGAGAGAGTAGATCATAGAACACCCAGGCTTCCAGTCCCTGGGGTCAGCAGATTCTGAGAAAGAGAAATGACAGCCAGGAACTGACCTGGCTCCATAGCCCAAATTTAGTGTGGCTACAAGCTAGCCTGGCACCCACAGCAAGACTACTGTGCTCTCCTGTGGATCATAAACAGTCTCACAGACCATCACCAGGCAGGGGTACTCTGTTATTTTTGTTCAGTTGCTAAACTGTATCCAACTCTTTGTGACCCCACAGAATTGCAGCATGCCAAGCTTCCCTGTCCTTCATTATTTTCCAGAATTTGCTCATACTCAGGTCGAGTCAATAATGCCATCCAACCATTTCATCCTCTGTTGCCCCCTTCTCCTCTTGCCCTCAGTCTTTCCCACGATCAGGGTCTTTTCCAATGAGTCAACTCTTTGCATCAGGTGGCCAAAGTATTGGAGCTTCAGTATCAGTCTTTCCAATGAATATTCAGGGTTCATTTGCTTCAGGAGTGACTGGCTTGATCTCCTTGAAGTCCAAGGGACTCTCAAGAGTCTTCTCTGGAACAACTTGAAAGCATCAGTTCTTCTGTACTCAGCCTTCTTTACGGTCCAGTTCTTGCATCTGGTCCAGTACATGACTACTAGAAAATCCAATGGCTCAAGAGGTAAAGAATCGACCTGCAATGCAGGAAATGCAGAAGACTCAGGTTTGATCTCTGGGTCAGGAAGATTCTTGGGAGAAGAAAATGGCAACCCAGTCCAGTATTCTTGCCTGGGAAATCCCATGGACAGAGGAGCCTGGTGGGCTACAGTCCATGGGGTCACAAAGAGTCGGACACAACTGAGCACACTCATGCAACCCTAACCTTGACTGTATGAATCTTTGTAGACAAAGTGATATCTCTGCTTTTTAATATGCTGTCAAGGTTTTTATCACAGCCTTCCTTCCAAGGAGTGTCTTTTAATTTCATGGCTGCTGTGTGACGGTGATACAAACACCAGATGACTCTATGATCATTTTGTCTCCGTAAAATGGACAAAACATGAACATCATCCAAACCACAAATAGAACCAGACACCTCCCTTCCCTGGCTGTTGAGTGACTGCTGCTTCTTTACAATCCCAGCTTTATAGCTTTCTCAGTGAAAATTAGGATGCTGGGTCACAGAATTCTCCTGCTTCTTGATGACATCCAACCCAGAACAAAGCCCTCCCCAAAGCCCCAGACAGACACCTAAGTCCTCTAAAGTCCTAACAACCTTGGGCTGAGACTCCTCGTGGCATGTGACTTCCTTCATTCAATGAATCAGCAAAACCAAGCTGGGGGCTTCCCAGGCAGCTCAGTGATAAAGAATCAGCTGGCGAATGCAGGAGACACAGGTTTGATCACTGGTCCAGGAAGATTCCACATGCTGCAGAGCAACTAAGCCCGAGCACCACAACTACTGAGCCTATGCTTTAGAGCCCGGAAGCCGCAACTACCGAGGCCCTCTTGCCCCAGAGCTGCTGCTCACATCAAGAGAAGTCACCGCAATAAGCCTGAGGACCGCAACCAGAGAGCAGCTCTGTTCATCACAACTTGAGAAAAGCCTGAACAGCAACAAAGACTCAGCACTGTCAAAAAGAAAAATAAATAAAACGTAAAAAACAAACAAAATCAACTTTGCTCAGTTATGTGTTCTGAAGTCTTTGACTACAGGAAACTAATAACCCTTAGCCATAAACATCCTTCCCAGGCTAGCAGTGCCAATGGTCGCCACTGTGCCTATATCCTGGAAAGCAGAGAAAGGAAATAAGCACAGGAGGGGAAAAATTGGTGGCAGCCTAAAGACTGACTCGTGCAGAGGGCCTTCCCACAGCCAACCCTAGATTGTGCAATCTTCTGTGCCTTTCTCCCACTAAAAGAAAGCTCATTAGAAAAGAGAAATTTATTAATATTATAGGATTACCCATGAACCTACCCACATATACAATAAACCCATTCACTAACTTCAGTACTTTAAAAATTACAAATTACTTGCAATGCAAGTTACAAACGGTGGACACAGCATTAAGGAACACAAACTCTTCAGAGTCCTACAACCACCTGGAATGATGAGCCAGAAAAGTCTGTCCTGTTTTCGTGTCTGACCTGAAAAAGTTACTTAAACTGAGCCTGTTTCCCACAAGCTCCACAACAGACACCACCAAACTCCTGTGAGATTACAGACTAAAGGCCCGGGACACAACCTGTACAAAGTAATGGTTAGGGCTCAGTCACTAGTCACTTGGTAACGTTTCCCACCTCACAGCCCCTCTTTCCCTACTGAACTGACAATTCCTCTGTCACTCTGTCTCACCCAAAAGCTTGGAAGCATCTGGAGCCCAGTAGGTGTCTTACTTGTCTCTGCTCTCTACCCTCTACTGCTGCTGCTGCTGCTAATTCACTTCAGTCGTGTCTGACTCTGTGCGATCCCATAGATGGCAGCCCACCAGGCTCCCCCATCCCTGGGATTCTCCAGGCAAGAACACTGGAGTGGGTTGCCATTTCCTTCTCCAATGCATGAAAGTGAAAAGGGAAAGTGAAGTTGCTCAGTCATGTCCGACTCTTAGCGACCCCATGGACTGCAGCCTGCCACGCTTTTCTGTCCATGGGATTTTCCAGGCAAGAGTACTGGAGTGAGGTGCCATTGCCTTCTCCGACCCTCTACTAGTCCCCACTAAGAACTGGCACATGATGGGGACTCAGCAAAGGCTTGATGACTGAAGAGTGTCAAAACTTGAGTGCTGGGGCCTCCCTGGTGGCTCAGTGGTAAGAGTTGGCCTGCCAGTGCAGAGACAGAGGCTCAATCCCCAGTCAGGGAAGATCCTACACGCTGAAGAGCAACTAAGCTCATGAGTCACAACTACTGAGCCTGTGCTCTACAGTCCAAGTTCCGCAACAAAGAGAAGCCAAAGCAATGAGAAGCCCGTGCAGCAACAAAGACCCAAGACAAACAAAAATAAATAAAACTTAAAAAAAAAAAATTGTTAGCTGAAATCAAATTACAGATTCAAATTTAAGTGATTTTTCCCCCTTTAATGCCTCCCAGATATGTGGCAGCTTAATTTGGATATAAACCTTTCCCAAACACCACTTTTGCAGCTTGTCCTGTGCCCCAGGGACTGACCACAGCCTGCAAATGGGGTTCATCCAACAAGACCACATTTACTAATGACTTCACTGAAGAAACTTTAATCAAAATTTACTTCTAGAAGAAACTGCTTATGTGTACCTGAAACACAGCAGGTGTTTAAAGAGGGAAAACCTCACATTCACAATTAAGGGAACTGCACTTGGCTCACAGGTGTGAAGGCCTATGAAACCCACCACACATTTACTTGTGCCGTGGAACAGGCAGGTGTTTTTCAGAAATGTAGTTTAACTTTGTTGTTTATCTTTATCTCTGAATTTAACCTAAGAGCTTTTAAGGATCATATCAAGAAGCAGCTTTATCAAGTTTTCTCAACTAAGACCTAGTGTCCAGTTTGTATAAAAACTATGTACCGTCCAGACCAAAATAGTCTTGGAGAAAAATAAAGGACTCCTAAGATATGCAGATGACACCACCCTTATGGCAGAAAGTGAAGAGGAACTAAAAAGCCTCTTGATGGAAGTGAAAGAGGAGAGTGAAAAAGTTGTCTTAAAGCTCAACATTCAGAAAACGAAGATCATGGCATCTGGTCCCATCACTCCATGGGAAATAGATGGGGAAACAGTGGAAACAGTGTCAGA
>SJYC01068808.1:0-14591 GCA_006408675.1 Madoqua kirkii
TCCCAGTCAACAGGGGAAAACTGTCTTATTAAAAATATCAAATCTCTTCAGTCACTGAATGTGCACCTCACTATTATGAAATCTACAGTAATCCCTGTGCCCTAAAAGCCCTCCACACACACACAGTGCTGAGGCACAAGGGTGTACCACACTGAGGCCCCGTTAGGCTAATGAGAAGGCTTCCAGAAGCCAGCATGCCTGCACCACAATCATTCCTTCAAGACAGAGCGTTCCTGGGCTTTGTCCGCTGAGCGCAGCCCCTTGGCACTGGACAGAGAGCAGCATTCAGGAAAGCCTCTCCTCTGGGCTCTGTTCTCACAAACAAGAGCAGGGCCGCCAAACCTGTTGAGCAGCCACTGGGGTTGACAGTTTCTGAGCCTTTCCTGAGCCCAGAGACACCCAGATCTAAATGAAGCCAGCACCTGCGGAGCCAGCCACCAACTGCAAGGTCACAGCCATGCCATGGCCACAAAGAGGACAAGCCTGGGCCGGCCTCAACCTGTGTACACACACACACACACACACCACGCCCCCCACCCCCCTACCACCACACAAATGATGAAGGTTCCATGGAGAACACACAGAGACACAGAGACACACACTTCACCTTGAGTCAGCTCCTCAGCTCCTCAGCTGCAGCTCAGCAGAGCAAAGAAAGCCAAGGTAACCCCCAGAGTTGGGTGACGAGGCCCAAGAACAGCACTTAGAGGAGGACAGAAATACCTGACTGCAGACTCCACATGGCTGGCACCAAGCTGGGCACATGCCCACCCAGTACCCACTTCCTACTTCTCCTCTATATCCCCTCCCCCACTGTCGTGCGCAAAATATCAGGTTGGCCCCAAGAACATACCTATTCGCTGCACAGCATGGACAATTGTAGAACCACTCCCAATTCCCAGCACTTGGTTATTCTGCAAAGATAAAAAAGGAAGAGGGAAACTATATTAACACTGTATTTCACTCCCTCTTCAGCGCCCTTCTAGAGTTATAAAATTATAAGGAATAGCAATTCACTGACATGGGCACAAAGCAGGTACTGTGCCCACAGAAATATAATCACTGAACCTCAAAGCTGGACTTTGTTCTGGTGCCCAGTGGCAACTTATCAGCAGAGCCCTCCTCCTTCCATCCTTCACAATGCCACTACCAATTCCTCCTCTTCAAAGATAAACTGAGGAAGATTAAAACTTTAAGATTTTGTTTAAGCAAAAATCAACTCAAATTGGGCAGGATTCAACCTAGCAAACAGAAAGGGTATCTAAGAAGCTGTATAAAATAAAAGACTTTTATAGCAGGAAGGGAGCAGGAAATAAAGAAACTACTTTGGGCTAAAAGGGAGTCGGTTACTGTAAGGTGAATTCCCTGCCGGGGATGGCAGGGGTCTCCCAGGCAGATGGCCTCACTAGTGCTGATCAGGCGATCCTTGATTGGCTGGGCTAAGATTCCATTTCTGGGGGAGCCAAAAGCATAATTAAGTATCAGTTTGGTGATGTAGGACTTGGCATAAGCAACTCCCTTTGGGGCCTGTTGTCTTATTTTTAACATTCCTCATATTCTACCACACAGGAACAGCCTGCAGATGAACATGAGGATTTTTGGCCAACTCCAAAGATAGGAATCGGAAAGACCCTAGGGAAAAACAGCCTAGCTGTACATTAATAGCAGAAAACAGAGGTTTCTGACTTTAGTGATTTTTCATATATGTTCCCACATTGTAGATGTCAAGTTTTAACATCCACAGCAGAGGGCTGACCACAGTCTCCTTCAAGTTGGTGGCATCACAGCAAACCTCAGAGACACATCAAGTCTACCATCCAGAGCTCCAACCAAAGCCAACATTAGAGAGCAGAGTCTGAAGCAACCTTGAACATCAAATCACATCAAGGGATCCTCATTTTGCACAACTCTGCTTCAGAGACTATGCGGAGAGGGGGAAAGCTGAGCTGGGAACATGAGAAACAGTCTTCATCTGTTGGCCATATAGGAAACCATTCCATGAGTACAAAGGAGGAGAACCAGGCATCACACTACTGAGCCTGTCATTTTAAGAAAGGGGGAAGGACCTGAGAGCAGAGCAGGGGCCCAGCCGAGGTCAGCTAGGCCACAGACAGCAAAAGAAGGCCAGGGTACTAACAGGAGCTAATGTGGAGCTTGGCTCCTAAGCAACTTCCTGGGTGTAATCTCTTCCCTGTTTAGGGTAGAACAGCTACAGCCCAAAGCAGCAGCTATCATCTACGAAGCACCTCCGAAGATTTACAAAAGTTGATAAAGGTTGAATCTCACAATAATCCCTTATGACCTCAAAGCCCTTCAGAGGTAATTCAACATCTCAAGGGAAAACAGATGGGGAAAGAGTGGAAACAGTGGCAGACTTTATTTTGAGGGGCTCCAAAATCACTGCAGATGGTGACTGCAGCCATGAAATTAAAAGACACTTGCTCCTTAGAAGAAAAGCTATGACCAAACTAGACAGCATATTAAAAAGCAGAGACATTACTTTGCCAACAAAGGTCCGTCTAGTCAAGGCTATGGCTTTTCCAGTAGTCATGTATAGATTTGAGAGTTGGACTATAAAGAAAGCTGAGTGCTGAAGAATTGATGCTTTTGAACTGTGGTATTGGAGAAAACTCTTGAGAGTCCCTTGGACTACAAGGAGATCCAACCAGTCCATCCTAAAGGAAATCAGTCCTGAATATTCATTGGAAGCACTGATGTTGAAGCTGAAACTCCAATACTTTGGCCACCTGATGCGAAGAAGTAACTCATTTGAAAAGACCCTGATGCTGGCAAAGATTGAAGGTGGGAAGAGAAGGGGACGATGACAGAGGATGAGGCGGTTGGATGACATCACAACTCAGTGGACATGAGTTTGAGGGAACTCCAAGAGTTGGTGATGGACAAGGAGGCCTGGCGTGCTGCAGTCCATGGAGTCACAAAGACAGACATGCAAAGACTGTCGCTTGGACATGACTGAGCGACTGGACTGAACTAAACTGACTAAAGCGAAAATTTAAGACTTAGAAATGAGCAAGAGACTATTAAACTCTTACAACGAAATGCTGGAATTTGCAGGCATTATCTGATCCTACAGGGGAGTGCGCCCCTGCAAATTTCTGCCCATTGAAAAGCAAATTGTTTTGTGAAATCCAACTAATTATTCTATAGCTCTTGTTTGGTCGATGACAAGTCTGACTCTTTGTGATCTCATGAACTACAGCATGTCAGGCTTCCCTGTCCTTCACTATTTCCCAGAGTTTGCTCAAACTCCCGTCAATTAAGTCAGTAATGCCATCCAACCAACTCATCCTCTGTTACCCCCTTCTCCTGCCCTCAATCTTTTCCAGCATCAGGGTCTTTTCCAATGAGTCAGCTCTTTGTGGGAGTGCGCCCCTGCAAATTTCTGCCCATTGAAAAGCAAATTGTTTTGTGAAATCCAACTAATTACTCTATAGCTCTTGTTTGGTCGATGACAAGTCTGACTCTTTGTGATCTCATGAACTACAGCATGTCAGGCTTCCCTGTCCTTCACTATTTCCCAGAGTTTGCTCAAACTCCCGTCAATTAAGTCAGTAATGCCATCCAACCAACTCATCCTCTGTTACCCCCTTCTCCTGCCCTCAATCTTTTCCAGCATCAGGGTCTTTTCCAATGAGTCAGCTCTCTGAATCAGGTGGGCAAAGGATTGGAGCTTCAGCATCAGTCCTTCCAATGACTATTCAAGGTTGATTTCCTTTAGGATTGACTGGTTTGATCTCCTTCTATCCAAGGGACTCTCAAGAGTCTTCTCCAGATTTAGCAGAGTTCTTGTAAATTTATTTAAACATTCCCTGACTGTATATAATTGCATGGTTCTTTGGGTTTTCCTGCGAACAGTTTGGGTTTCCCAGGTGGTGCTAGTGATAAAGAACCGACTTGCCAGTGCAGGAGACATAAAAGACATGGGTTCAATCCCTGGATCAGAAAGATCCTCTGGAGAAGGCCATAGCAACCCACTCCAGTATTCTTGCCGGAGAATCCCACTGACAGAAGAGCCTGGTGGGCTAGAGTCCAGAGGGTCGCACAGTGTCACACATAACTGAAGTGACTTAGCACATGAACAGGTTATAGCATCTTTTCCAGTTCCCTCAATTCAGTGAGTCAAAGTAAAAAAAAAAAATCTGCTCTGATAATGTTATTTTATATCTGTATTAAGTATCATGACTTTACCTTTAAAAAGAAAGTCATTTTTTGACAGTATTAATTACTCCCCTACACAGCCTCACCCTGAATAAGCAACTAAAGGAAGTTCAATTTGCTGAAACATTTCAATTAAAAAAATTTTAAGAGTTCCAGCAACTGATTAACAATTAACTCATTTGGCAAGGGGTAGGGGGGCCCTTTGTAGGAGGAAGAAAGGTCCTGGAGGCCCCTCGGGACAAACTCCCCAAGAGACAAGTGCCACAGGAACCTCCAGGGCGAACCCGTGGACCCCACTGCTGACACAGTCCTTCTCAAAGTGAGAGGACAACTCTAGCAAGAAAAGTCTGCAAAGTATGAGAGGTGGAGGGATTTACAAAAAAAGAACAAATCAAACACTAATGTCCCTGCTTCTAACTGGGCCTCTCCTATCTACACAGGGCTCTGCCCATCAACCAGTGTTCCTGATCTGATGGAAGTCACTTTTACTGGCTCAAAGGTTACCAAATAACATCAAGAGGCCTTAAAATGGAGCTCGTGTTAGGTCAGGAATCCACCCATGGTGGTGCCCTCATGAAGGTAATGCATCCACCAGCTGCTTAGCTACCTGGGCAAACCTCAACAGCAAGGTCTTCAAGACCAGAAAATGCTACACTACCACACAGAATAGATGAACATCAGAAAAATGCAAAAATCTTCAAGTAACGAGGGTGCTTCCCTGATGGTACAGCAGCTAAAGAATCTGCCTGCAAATGCAGGAGACACAGGACACAGTGGTTCAATCCCTGGGTTGGGAAGATCCTCTGGAGGAGGAAATGGTAAACCCCTCCAGGATTCTTGCCTGAAAAATCCCAAGGACAGAGGAGCCTGGTGGGCTACAGTTCGTGGAGTCACAAAGAGTCAGATATGACTGAGTGACTAGGCATTCATGCATACTCCCAGCAAACTAAGCAAACAAGGAAATGCCTTGACTAGGCGGGCTCCGCATGACCATCACACCTGACATGAAGCTGGGCGCTCCAGCTACACAGTTATTCACTGCCAGATTCCTCATTTCCCCACTCTCCTGTCATCCAGCAGGCAGGGAGCACACAGATGAACCTGGGTGAGTCACACAAGCTCTGTGCAAGGCTCCTCCCTTGGCTTTTCTTTGGTAGAGGCCAAGAATTGAGCAGACCTGCCAGGCCCAAAGCTCGTCAGCCCTGTGGTCTTGCTGCCCTGGAATCCAATGACTGGCCAGGAATCAGTGTTAACAGCCAAAGATACAGAGAGGTGGCCCAACAGTAGCCAGGCAGGCTCCACCGGAGGAGCAGGCCCCTCCTAATGCAACACTAAACCACAGGTCATAGGTGCAACATCACAACTTGGCTCACCATGTCCAGTGGGGTAACCTCTTCTGTTGACTACTGGAACCATTGTCCACCACCTTCTTCAAGCTCAGCCAGTCAAAAGGCAAAGGCCAGGCTCCAAAGAGAACAAAGGAGGTTATAGACCTTCAGGAGAACGTGGCCCTGCGTGGTGACCCATGCTACACCAGCAGACCTGAGTCAAGGGTGGCTACCTAAGCCCTTCAGTAGAGAACTCTCCAAAATTTCCATTCACCCAGGAATGGAAGTAGTCACCACACTGGAGCACCAAGGGCCTCGGGAAGGGAAACCCTAACAACCCAGTGATTCACCCTGCAACCTCCATATGTGTGTCCACACTCCACACAATTCCAGACGTTTAGCAGGCAGGTCCCACTGCGACCAATGCTGAACGAAAATCAAGCTTACTACCTTCCAAAAGTTTACCCTTCATGGGATTGGGATACACACATAACTACACCATAAAACATAAAGCACCTAAGAGGTATGGAGGACTACAGAATTTAAGGGAAGAATTCCTCCCCCTACAAGGCTAGGGAAAAACTGAAAGAAGAATGGCCTTTGAACCAGACCCTGAAGGACAGGGTTTTAACGGGCAAGAGCAGCAGACAAGAAAGAGCATTCTAGGTAGAGGGTAGTGACATGAAAACACAGCCACGCCAGCAGTCTGTCCCTTCTGATGTTCTGGTCCCTGGGAAAGAGGACAGCAGAGAAGGAAATAAGACTGTGGGCTTAAGGACAAGAATCAGAGCCTCCTATCCTTGTATCCCCTCCACCTGGCTCACTACTGGCTTGCAACAGATGTCATACAGAGGTTAGGATGAGGCTAAGAGCAGAAGGGAGCTTCAACAGATGCCAATGCATCACTTGGCTGGTCAGAAGAGACAAGACAAGGGCAGCTGCGACCTTCTGGCCACAGGGAAAGCCTGAAGAGGGAAAGCTGGTCCACAGAAAGGATCAGTTCTAAGAACATTTCAAAGGTGGAACCAATAGGACCTGGCACAGAAGCTACCTTAATAAACTTACACAAACTGAGTATAAAACTGAGCAAGCCCTTGGCCCTGTTTGTCGTTTGTAGGAAACAGGCTTCATATAGCCTCCTTGACCTTCCCTGAGTTCCAAAGGACAGATACAAGCAGTCATTATTCAGGTAAGTTAAGGAATGCAAAAGCAAGGGAGGAGCAGTCAAGAAACAAAGCTGTGAGGCAAGGTCCTGTTGCCTCCTCAAGGAATATACATGACAGGAGCTCTTCCACAGGAACTAAGGCCCCACCCAAGTAGAAAACTGCTAACCACCACACAGTTACCTCACCATCAGCCAATCAGAAGAAGGTCTACACACAGGAGAAGATAAGACTCTGACCCCCTTCCTAAATGATTAACTGCAATTAACGTCCCCTTTCACCTTAGGAGTAGGTTCTAGAAGTCGGCCTTCTCTCCAGGTTGCCAGCCTCCAGAACAAAGCAATCTTTTCTTTCCCAAGTTTTCTTTTGAAAGCAAACGTGTCTTTCAAGGGGTGAGCAGTCAAATCTGAGTTGGGTAACAAGGAAACAATTTCAAGACACAAAGTGCTAAAGGAAAATTTGGCCTTAGATGGAGAAAAGGGATAACCCTGGAGAGGGCTGCTAAACCTTGACAGTCAGATACAGGACTGTGATCAATAACCTTGTCTTGGAATTAAGTGATCTTGTTTGCAAAATATCCAGAATCAGCATCTTCTCCTCCCTTTAGCCACATCTCCGGCTTCCACACCAACTACCTGACACATAGCAGGCACTCAACAAGTTCCCAGCACAGGAATGAAATGAATGAATCAGCAGTAAAAAGTACAAAATACAGGACTTCGCTGGCGGCTCAGAAATAAAGAATCCACTTGCCAATGCAGGGGACACAGGCTCCATCCCTGGTCCAGGAAGATCCCAGGAGAGCAAATAAGCCTGTCCGCCCCAGCTATTGAGCCTGTGCTCTAACACCTAAGAACTGCAACTACTGAAGACTGTGTGTCCTAGAGCCCATGCTCCGCAACAAGAGAACCCACTGCAATGCGAAGTCTGCACACTGCAACTAGAGAGTAGCCCCGCTCACCACCAACCAGAAAAGCAGCTGGAGCAGCGACAAAGACCCCGCACACCAATAATAAATAAATAAAATTATATAAAAAAAAAAACCATTCAAATAGTGTTGACATCTCAGGAAAGAAGTCTGCAAAGGCAAATGGTGTTAACTGAGACTGGGGTGAATGCCAAAAGGTCAATGGAGATCTCCCCAGGATGGTCTGGCAACTTCAGGCAACAGGTGGCTGGGAGCTCTGGCCTCAGGTGGGGGCTTGCAAATTTTCATTTAACCAAATACATAATTTTTTAAAAAATGGTCAGGAAGACATAATAGTAATAGGATAATAGGAAATCTAACCTACAGGTCTTTTCTATTTGTATAGATTTCATTTGCCCATTACTGTTCACTTTCTTGAGGCATTTGAAATTTCAGCTGATTGTCCCAATGTTGCAGCTGAGACACTGACTCCCAAAAGGAGAGCCAGATGACACATTCCACATTATCTCTGTGAATTCCCATAGAAATTCCTATTGCTAATCAGACTATTACACCAGAACAGGGCAGCTATGTAACTGGGAAGGGCACTGGAACAGGAGTCACTGGGTTTGGGTCCGCGGGCCCCTCCCACTTCGCCAGGCTGTAAGAGGATCTAACACCTATCCAGCAAAATAACTTCGTACACGAAAGCATTACCAAATGTAAAGAATAAAGAACCATTATTAGAGAAAAGAGAATCTGACACGACTTTTCAGAAAGCAGAAAAGCCAATGAAACCCAGTAAATTCCACCTAAGGGCAGAGATACTCTACTTGGCTCCCGGCTCCCAAAATTCTTACAATTAAGATAACTGATTGTTGACAGCAAATCGAAAAGACTCCACCAAGAGGACCACACCCGCCACTTAGCCAACAAGTGGGGTCACGACCTCACTGACAGTACATTTCGACCTCACAGTAACAGCTACACATCCCGACCTTAAAGAGGATCTTACAAGAGAACCCACTGCAATGTGAAGTCTGCACACTGCAACTAGAGAGTAGCCCCGGCTCACCACCAACCAGAAAAGCAGCTGGAGCAGCAACAAAGACCCCGCACACCAATAATAAATAAATAAAATTATATAAAAAAAAAAACCATTCAAATAGTGTTGACATCTCAGGAAAGAAGTCTGCAAAGGCAAATGGTGTTAACTGAGACTGGGGTGAATGCCAAAAGGTCAATGGAGATCTCCCCAGGATGGTCTGGCAACTTCAGGCAACAGGTGGCTGGGAGCTCTGGCCTCAGGTGGGGGCTTGCAAATTTTCATTTAACCAAATACATAATTTTTTAAAAAATGGTCAGGAAGACATAATAGTAATAGGATAATAGGAAATCTAACCTACAGGTCTTTTCTATTTGTATAGATTTCATTTGCCCATTACTGTTCACTTTCTCGAGGCATTTGAAATTTCAGCTGATTGTCCCAATGTTGCAGCTGAGACACTGACTCCCAAAAGGAGAGCCAGATGACACATTCCACATTATCTCTGTGAATTCCCATAGAAATTCCTATTGCTAATCAGACTATTACACCAGAACAGGGCAGCTATGTAACTGGGAAGGGCACTGGAACAGGAGTCACTGGGTTTGGGTCCGCGGGCCCCTCCCACTTCGCCAGGCTGTAAGAGGATCTAACACCTATCCAGCAAAATAACTTCGTACACGAAAGCATTACCAAATGTAAAGAATAAAGAACCATTATTAGAGAAAAGAGAATCTGACACGACTTTTCAGAAAGCAGAAAAGCCAATGAAACCCAGTAAATTCCACCTAAGGGCAGAGATACTCTACTTGGCTCCCGGCTCCCAAAATTCTTACAATTAAGATAACTGATTGTTGACAGCAAATCGAAAAGACTCCACCAAGAGGACCACACCCGCCACTTAGCCAACAAGTGGGGTCACGACCTCACTGACAGTACATTTCGACCTCACAGTAACAGCTACACATCCCGACCTTAAAGAGGATCTCCAGACTTCAAGTGTCCACCTGAGCCCTGCCAAAAGGAGGTTTAAAGTCTTTGGCTCCTCCGCTTTCCTCCGGCAAGTACATTCAGGAGCCGGTGCGCGCCCAGCTAAGCACTTCCCTGGAGTTAAATTTCAAAACACTTTTCAAATCAGCTCCCCACCGACTTCCCTGGGCAGTGAAGCGAGGTGAACACTTCTAGGCGGTCCCAGTCTCTTATCTGTTGATAAGGAAGCCACGCTCTAAGTCCTTCCTAACCCCACTCCGAACATCAGACACACACCACCACGCTCCACTTGGCAAACTGTTATCTGGCCTGACAAGCAGTCGTTAGACAGCTCAACTTTAGGGTACTCGGCCCCAAACAATTCCATATTTCAAAGGCCTTGAAGAAGCAGGTCTCAAGGCAGGTCAAGTGCATACTCTCTCCCCTCTTACGCAGCCCCCGCTCTGCCAGGAACTTGGCGCACCTGGCAGCGCTCAGAACCCGCAGCAAGAGCCCATAAGGCCAAGCACGGGCGCCCAAGCCCTGAACTGCTCACCCTCACATGGTTCTCCACGGCCGCACGGCCAGCCAGCTTCTTGGCCTCCTCGGCCTTTGACATCGCGGACGGGCCCGGACAGACGGTTTTAGACTCCCTGCCGCCGGTACTGGTGCTGCCAGCGCCGAACTGCGAGCGTCCCGGCAACTGCACGTGGGAACCCGGAACGCCCCAGCTGTTCCCGCCTCCGCCAGAGGCCGCGCCCCCGGCCCGCCCGGGCAGCGGGGCCAGGACCCGCCCGTAGAGGGTGCTGAAGGGCCCGGGGCGCTGCATCCCGCCGCCTCGCTCCAGCCTCCGCCACGGTCCCGCCCCTCGACTCCGCCGGAAGTCTTGAATCCCACGTACGAGGTCCGCTTCCGTTGCGGCGCGGTACTTACTGGGAAATGTAGTTCTAAGTCTTCAGTGACCGGAAGCCGCGCTCCAGCCTGGACTACCAGCCCCACAATGCTCCGCGACCGGGTGAGCAAATCGAAGACGAACTTTGGTGTGACGGCTCGTACAGAGCAAGCAGCCTCGGATGGATCAAGGCTGGAGTGATTTCTGTTTGCCACCGTGTCTGAGATGGGCGTGTTGGATCTAATCCTATTGGATTTTCTAGCCATAAGAACGTGGCGGCGTACAAGGCCTCAGGGCAGTCTCTCTTCTGGAAATGTCCTTTGGGAGTGACTTCTCTAGATAGACTCCACGGAGAAACGCACCTGTGGACAGCGGCGCACGCTTTAGTACACCTTTAGACCTCCTTCCACAGGAGCAGGGCTACAAATTTAGAACCCAGTCTTAGGTGTTGTTCTGCCCTGCGCAGCTTTGGATGGCGCGGTTCCCTCCAGATGGAGCTTGACTCGACGCCTGTGTGTGACCTGTATAAATTATTGACTCAAAAAGGACTGTCGTTGAACGAAACAACTCTCTCTCTTTTCTTCCCTACCTATAAAGTGTCTTGCTGTGCGTGTCAACTGAAAAAAAGTACAATGTAAGAAAAGTGAGTTTCAGTTTTATTCTGGCAGCTTACTAGGGACTATAACTGGAGAAATAACATTTCACCTCTGTGGAACTATTAACTATTCCAAAAAGATAAGGGAGGAGCCAGTACATACCTGTCTTTTTGGTCTTGGAAATGTAGTCAAGCGTTGTTGTTCAAGTAGCTCCGCCACGTCAGGCTTTGCGACCCCATGAACTGCAGCCTGCCAGGATTTCCTATTCACCCTCTCCCAGAATTTGCTCAAACTCATGTCCGTCCAGTCAGTGACGCCATCCAGTCATCTTCTCCTCTGTCCCCCTCCTTTTCCTCCTGCCTTCAATCTTTCCAGCATCAAGGTCATTTCCAGTGAGTTGGCTCTTAACATTCAGGTGTCCAAAGTATTGGAGCTTCAGCTTCAGCAGTCCTGCCAATGAATATTCAGGGTTGATTTCCTTTGGGACGGACTGGTTTGATCTCCTTGCTGTCCAAGGGACTCTCAAGAATCTTCTCCAGCACCATAGTTCAAAAGCATCAATTCTTCCACACTCAGCCTTCTTTATGGTCCAACTCTCACATGTATATATGACTACTGGAAAAACCATAGTTTTGACTATACAGATCTTTGTCAGTAAAGTGGTATCTCCGCTTTTTAATATGCTGTCTAGGTTTGTCATAGCTTTTCTTCGAAGGAGCAAGCATGGCTTGCTGCAGTCACCATCTGCAATGATTCTGGAGCCCAAGAAAAGATCTGTCACTGTTTTCACTGTTTCTCCAAGTATGAAAGATGCGAGAATCTAGAGTCATTAAAATTCTTCCTTAGATACACATCTTAACTATACAAGGGGCCTTGTATCCATAACACTAAAGGCTTCATCCTTTCTACTCCATCCTGAATCACCCATAGAGAGCACTACTGGGGCAGGGTTGCGTATAGCTGGATGATGAGTGAGACTCTTTGTCCTTTTTTACAGAGGGAATAGTAAGTGTGGGAGGATGCTTGTGTGCATGTGTGTTCAGTCACTTCAGTATTGTCCAACTCTTCTGTAACACCATGGACTGTAGCCCTGCAGGCTCCTCTGTCCATGGGATATCCCAGGCAAGAATACTGCAGTGGTTGCCATTTCCTCCTTCATCAGATCTTTCCCTGTGCATCCTCCTCCCTCATAAGCACCACTCATAGCCAGCAACAGTTCCCCAGTGCACCTTGTTTTGTCATGTCTTCATGCCCAATGTCCTCCACGCATCCTTCCGCAACCCTGGCCCCCAACTTCATCTTCATCTGGCTAATGCCTCTTCATTTTCTAAGACCTGACTATGGACTTGCTGCTGCTGCTGCTGCTGCTGCTGCTGCTGCTGCTGCTGCTGCTGCTGCTAAGTCGCTTTAGTCATGTCCAACTCTGTGCGACCCCAGAGACGGCAGCCCACCAGGCTCCCCGGTCCCTGGGATTCTCCAGGCAAGAACACTGGAGTGGGTTGCCATTTCCTTCTCCAATGCATGAAAGTGAAAAGCGAAAGTGAAGTCGCTCAGTCACCTTATTTCCTGAATAAACTTATCTCAGTACTTTTCACGCTGATATACATCTGTTTGCCCACTAGAGGGCAAGCTCCTTGATTCAGAGCCTGGAGCCTGCATCTTAACTTTTCTGTCTGTGTCCTCAGGGCTTTACACTAGCAAAGGTTCAGTATGTGGTTGTTAGCTGGCTGAACAGATAGATGCATTGGGTGATGCATGGACAAAATGAGCATGTCAAGATTTTGGTACAAACCAGAAATTGTTTAATGGCTTAAGTTTATTAAAGTATGATTTAACGTATATATCTGATTGAATTCATATCATATAGAATAAGTATGATGGAATGGAAAGAATAAAGAATTAGATTAAAACACACTACTATATATAAAGTAGATAGACAATAAGGACCTACTAATGAGCAGCCATGTTTAAAAACAACTGGACTATTTGATAATCTTTTACTTCTATCTAGTTTGTTTCACTTTTTATACTTCATATTCAGTGTTCCCATTTCATTTAGTTTATGTTTTCCAATTTCTCCATCTCTTTTTTTTAATGTTCTTTCTCAAGCCTTTATCAAGAGTAGTAGAAAAGCTTTTGTATACATATATATAAATAGTTCAGTTCAGTTGCTCAGTCCTGTCCGACTCTTTGCAATCCTATGAACTGCAGCATGCCACACCTCCCTGTCCATCACCAACTCCCAGAGTTCACCTAAATCTGTCCATTGAGTCGGTGATGCCATCCAACCATCTCATCCTCTCTCATCCCCTTCTGCTACACTCAGTCGTTCCCATAATCAGGGTCTTTTCCAATGAGTCATCTCTTTGCATCAGGTGACCAAAGTATTGGAGTTTCAGCCTTAGCATCAGTCCTTCCAATGAACACCCAGGACTGATCTCCTTTAGGATGGACTAGAATCTCCTTGCAGTCCAAGGGACTCTCAAGAGTCTTCTCCAACACCACAGTTCAAAAGCATCAATTCTTCGGTGCCAAGGTTTATAGTCCAACTCTCACATCCATACGTGACCACTGGAAAAAACCAAAGCCTTGACTAGATGGACATTTGTTGGCAAAGTGATGTCTCTGCTTTTTAATATGCTATCTAGGTTGGTCATAACTTTCCTTCCAAGGAGTAAACATCTTTTAATTTCATGGCTGCAATCACCATCTGCAGTGATTTTGGAGCCCAAAAAAATAAAGTCTGACACTGTTTCCACTGTTTCCCCACTATTTGCCATGAAGTGATGGGACCAGATGCCATGATCTTCATTTTCTGAATGTTGAGCTTTAAGCCAACTTTTTCACTCTCCTCTTTCATGTTTATCAAGAGGCTTTTTAGTTCCTCTTCACTTTCTGCCATAAGGGTGGTGTCATCTGCATATCTGAGGTTATTGAGATTTCTCCCGGCAATCTTGATTCCAGCTTGTGCTTCATCCAACCCAGCATTTCTCATGATGTACTCTACATATAAATTAAATAAGCAGGGTGACAATATACAGCCTTGATGTACTCCTTTCCCTATTTGGCACCAGTCTGTTGTTCCATGCCCAGTTCTAACTGTTGCTTCCTGACATGCATATAGGTTTCTCAAGAAGCAGGTCAGGTGGTCTGGTATTCCCATCTCTTTCAGAGTTTTCCACAGTTTATTGTGATCCACACACTCAAAGACTTTGGCATAGTCAATAAAGCAGAAATAGATGTTTTTCTGGAACTCTCTCGCTTTTTCAATGATCCAGCAGATGTTGGCAATTTGATCTCTGGTTTCTCTGCCTTTTCTAAAACCAACTTGAACATCTGGAAGTTCACGGTTCACGTATTGCTGAAGCCTGGCTTGGAGAATTTTGAGCATTACTTTACCAGCATGTGAGATGAGTGCAATTGTGCGGTAGTTTGAGCCTTCTTTGACATTGCCTTTCTTTGGAATTGGAATGAAAACTGACCTTTTCCAGTCCTGTGGCCACTGCTGAGTT
>SJYC01068809.1:0-33329 GCA_006408675.1 Madoqua kirkii
CGTATTGCTGAAGCCTGGCTTGGAGAATTTTGAGCATTACTTTACCAGCATGTGAGATGAGTGCAATTGTGCGGTAGTTTGAGCCTTCTTTGACATTGCCTTTCTTTGGAATTGGAATGAAAACTGACCTTTTCCAGTCCTGTGGCCACTGCTGAGTTTTCCAAATTTGCTGATATATTGAGTGCAGCACGTTCACAGCATCATCTTTTAGGATTTGAAATGGCTCAACTGGAATTCCATCACCTCCACTAGCTTTGTCCATAGTGATGCTTTCTAAGGCCCATTTGACTTCCCATTCCAGGATGTCTGGCTCTAGGTGAGTAATCACACCATCGTGGTATTCTGGGTCATGAAGATCTTTTTTTGTACAGTTCTTCTGTGTATTCTTGCCACCTCTTCTTAATATCTTCTGCTTCTGTTAGGTCCCGACCATTTCTGTCCTTTATTGAGCCCATCTTTGCATGAAATGTTCCCTCGGTATCACTAATTTTCTTGAAGAGATCTCTAGTCTTTCCCATTCTATTGCTTTCCTCTGTTTTTTTGCATTGATCGCTGAGGAAGGCTTTCTTATCTCTCCTTGCTATTCTTTGGAACTCTGCAATCAAATGGGTATATCTTTCCTTTTCTCCTTTACTTTTGGCTTCTCTTCTTTTCACAGCTATTTGTAAGACCTCCTCAGACAACCATTTTGCTTTTCTGCATTTCTTTTTCTTGGGAATGGTCTTGATCCCTGTCTCCTGTACAGTGTCATGAACCTCTGTCCATAGTTCATCAGGCACTCTGTCTATCAGATCTAGTCCCTTAAATCTATTTCTCACTTCCACTGTATAATAATATGTATAATATATATATTTTAGAAAACTTATGAAATTTTGCCTAACTAAAATATTTATAACATTTTGATTCTACTTGTTTGACTAAATATGAATAGAATGCTAGATTTCTAATTAAAAAATAGATATGCAACAAGTAACAAAGGTTTACTATATATTACAGGAAACTATAGTCAATATATTGTAATAACCTATAATGGAAAATAATTTCAAAGACAATATATGTGTATATGCATAACTGAATCAGCTTGCTGTGTACCTGAAGCATTGTAAGTCAGTTATACTTCAATAAATAAATATTAAGAAAAAAAAACAAGGACCTACTGTATAGCACAGGGAACCATATTCAGTATATTGTAAGAACCTATAATGGAAAAGAATCAATCTATCTGTCTGTCTATCTATCTAAAATAGCATCACTTTGCTGTACACCTGAAATGTAAATCAACTACGTGCCTGCGCGCGTGCATGCTAAGTTGCCTCAGTCGTGTCCAACTCTTTGCAACTCCATGGACTGTAGCCACCAGGCTTCTCTGTCCATAGGATTCTTCAGGCAAGAATACTGGAGTGGGTTGCTATTTTCTCCTTCAGGGGATCTTCCCAACCCAGGGACTGAACCTGAGTCTCTTATGTCTCCTGCACTGGCAGGCAGGTTCTTTACCTGGGAAACCCCAAATCAACTACACTTCAATTAAAAAAGAAGATGAGGCAGAAGAATCAACTTTTAGTCCTGTCTTTGGTACTAGCAGGTAGAGGCTGCCTGCATTCTTGGCTTATGGCTTCTTCCTACGTCAGTTGGTTTTGTGGTCACATTTCCTACCTCTCACTCTGATCTACTCCGTTATTAGGAGTGTTGTGATTATATCCGACCCACATAGATAACCCAGGATAATCGCCTCCTCTCAAGAACCTTAATTTAATCACACCCAAAAATCTCTCTTACCATACTTGGATGTGTAGTGGAGGGCTCAGTCATGTCTTACTCTTTGGGACCCCATGGACTGTAGCCTTCCAGGCTCCTCTGGTAATACAGAGGGATACAAGGTAACATTCACAGGCTCCAGATATTAGGATCTGGACACCTTTGAGGGACCATTATTTAGCCTACCACAGATAACAATAAGAAATGGCAGGTGTCAATCTAAACCTTTTAGAAGATTACTGAGAGAAAAAAAAATCCCTTTTTTTTTTTTGCTCTGCTATTACTATTAGGGAAAGTATTGACTGAAACAGCTTGCCCAGCAGTAAGACAAGACTGTAGCTGCTTGTATGAGCTATCTTAACAACAAGAGATCCTGGTAAGGACTGCAGAACCAAAAAGCTACCAGCAACCAGAAGAATTCAGGAAAGGTCAAAGGAGAGAGGATTTACCATTCCATATGTCCTACCAACCTCCCACAGTCCTTCACACTGGAATCCATCTTGGCTGAGTGATGCACACACCACTAGGAAAGACCCTAAATTAGTAAAATTTTAAGCTAAGAGTACATGTATATTCATGAAGGGGCTTGAACAGCAGAGAACTCAGCACAGAATTGGGGCAAAAATTCAGAGTCTAAGCTTTAGTTGATTTAGTCACCAGGGTCAAAAAAGGTCAGCATCATTATTGTATCCTCCACCTGAGTCCCACAGAAATGAACGGTAAGTATCAGATGATAGATAGCCCTTGAAGAGGAACTAAGGCTTTGTTTCATCGCTGAACTATTGTTTCTTAACTGCTTTTCCTTTGTTCCTGAATTCCTTCATTTCCATTTGTTGTTCAGTCATTAAGTCATGTCAGACTCTGCGACCTCATGGATTGCAGCATGCCTGTCCCTGTCCTTCACTATCTCCTGGAGTTTGCTCAGATTCATATCCATTGAGTTGCTGATGCTATCCAGTCATCTTCTCCACTATTGCCCCCTTCTCCTCCTGCCCTCAATCATTCCCAGCATCAGGCTCTTTTCCAGTGGGTCAGCTATTTGCATCAGGTAGCTAAAGGACTGAGGCTTCAGTTTCAGCAGCAGTCTTTCCAAGGAATATTCAGAGTGGATTTCCCTTAGGATTGACTGGTTTGATATTTTTGCATTCTAAGGGATTCTCAAGAGACTTCAACACCGCAGTTCAAAAGCATCAATTTTTTAGCGCTCAGCCTTCTTTATGGCTCAGCTTTCATATCTGTACATGACTACTGCAAAAACCATAGCTTTGACTATATGGACTTTGTTTGCAAAGTGATATCTCTGCTTTTTAATATGCTATCTAGGTTTGTCACAGCTTTTCTTCCAAGGAGCAAGGGTCTTAATTTCATGGCCTGTTCAAAGGCAAGCATTGTGGCTAAACTTAGGTCACAAAATGCCTGAGGCCAAAATGAAAGAAAGCCTTGCCTGCTTCTCTTTCTCCAGGACCAGTACCCTATCTGCTTCCACCAGCACCTCCACGAGTTCAATCTGGAAGCTTTCCATACTCCTTACTTTAAGAGTTTTTATGAGGGCTTCATAATTTTGGTAGGAAGGGGAACCCCTTCCAGGGCTTGAGAGTGGCTCTTGTCTAATACTTGGAAATGAATTATGCGAGGAGACTCTCATGCTGACAAAGCAAGAGGCTTTATTGGGAGGGGCACCTGGATGGAGAGCAGTGGAATAAGGGAAACCAGGAGAACTGCTCTGCCATGTGCGTGACTTGTGGTCTTGGGTTTTATGGTGATGGGATTAGTTTCCAGGTTGTCTCTGGCCAGTCCTTCTGACTCAGGGTCCCTCCTAGTGGTGCACACATCTCTCAGCCAAGATGGACTCCAGGGAGAAAAAGTCTGAGAGGCTGGTACATATGGCCTGGAGTCTCCTCTATGGTTTTGATCTTTCCTGAATTCTTCTGGTTGGGGGTGGCTCATTAGTTTCATGTTCCTTATCTGGACCTCCTGTCATAAAATAACTCATGCAGATGGTTACTGTGGTACCTGGCCAGGGTGGATGGTTTCAGTCAGTGTTTCCCTTAACAATAACACAGGCATGAATGATTAAATCATTGGCCATTGGTGAACAGATTCAATCTCCGGCCCCTCTCCTCTTCCTTGAGGTATGGTTGGGGCTGAAAGTTCCAGCTCTCTGGAAGCTAGCAACCCCCACCACATCCGTAGGGTTCTTCCAAAAGTCGTCTCATTAACATAAACTCAGGCTGTGGTTGAGTTGTAGGAAAGAGTGGTGCAAGAGGATGTTGCAGTGAAAAAGGAAAAAAAAAAAGTTTTCCTTTTACTCTTGCCCTTTCCTGAGTTTTTCTTTTTTTTTCTTTAACTTCTAATCTATAGTCTGCAATGAAGTTTACTTTTCTGAAAACTAACCTGATAATATGTAAGTTACATCCTGTACCTCTCTCCCTCTAACCCTGGATGAGCTACATTTTGCACCTGTTATCCTTTGTGTGTGTGTCAGTCGCTCAGTCACTCACTCTCTCACTTGCTGACTCTTTGTGACCCCATGGACTGTAGCCCTCTGTCTATGGAATTCTCCAGGCAAGAATACTGGAGTGGGTTGCCATTACCCTTCCAGGGGATCTTCCCAACGTAGGGATAAAAACTGGGTCTTCCACACTGCAGGCAGATTCCTTACTGTCTGAGCCACCAAGGAAGCCCTGTTTTCCTTTAACTCTATGCTAATCACATCCTGTATCTGGTGCTTACCTTTGCAGCACTCTCTTTTCAGACCACCCCTTGTAGTTCTCCTTTTGCACTACAGAAAGAAGGCTGCAGGAACTTCTCTGGTGGTCCAGTGGCTAAGACTCTGAGCTCCCAATGCAGGGGGCTTGAGTTCAATCCCTGGTCAGGAAACTAGATCCCATGTGCTCTCTCCAGCTAAGACCTGGAGCAGCCAAATGAATAAATCAATTTTTAAAAAAAGAAAAGAAGGCTGCAGTATAATAAATCAAACCAAGACAATAGACCTAAGTGGCTACCGGATCTATGACTGCTTTTGAAACAATGCAAGAAGAAGAAGAATGTTAGATCCTTTCATCTTGGGAGCCTCTATCTATATGATCCTCCAGATTTCTGATTAGCGGGGCACAGTTCTTGAGGCTCCAGCCTGCTATGTTTCGCCCTTAGCCAGTGAGGATTAAAACCATCTTTCTATTTCCTCCAAACTCTGTCTCTATAATTTCTTGTTTTAGGTGGGCGTGTGTGCAAGTTATTCAGTAATATCTGACTCTTTGCAACCCTATGGACAATAGCCCATCAAGTTCCTTTGTCTATGGGATTCTCAAGTAAGAATACTGGAATGGGTTCCGATGTCCCCCTCTGAGGGATCTTCCTGCCCCAGGATTGAACCCAATCTCTTACATCTACCTGTATTGGCAGGTGGGTTCTTTACTACTAGGGCCACCTGAGAAGCCCCTTCGTGGGCAGAGAAAGCCAAAATTTTAGCAATAACAAAGATGGTGATATCCCAGGTCTCAAGTGAGTCCCTGGGATAGGCCATCAAATGTGGATCCTTGGCTTCGCATGGGAAAGAATTCAAAACAAAGCCATACAAAAGTGAAAACAGATTTATTTTGAGTGATACACATCCCATAGACAGAATGTGGTCCATTTCAAACAGTGAGAGCAACTCTGGGAGAAACACTCCATAGATAGAGTGTAATCCATCTCAGAAGGTGAGAGGCCCTCAACTAAGGGGTGGCTAATTTCACAGGCTAGTGCTGCTGCTGCTGCTGCTGCTAAGCTGCTTCAGTCGTGTCCGACTCTGTGTGACCCCAGAGACGACAGCCCACCAGGCTCCCCTGTCCCTGGGATTCTCCAGGCAGGAACACTGGAGTGGGTTGCAACTTCCTTCTCCAATACATGAAAGTGAAAAGTGAAAGTGAAGTTGCTCAGTCATATCTGACTGCTAGCGACCCCATGGACTGCAGCCCACAAGGCTCCTCCGTACATGGGATTTTTTCAGGCAAGAGTACTGGAGTGGGGTGCCATTGCTTTCTCTGTCATAAGCTAATGAGTGGGAGGATTATTCCAACTATTTGGGGGGAGGGGTAGAGATTTCCAGGAACTGGGTCACTACTAATTTTTGGCCTTTTGTGATTAATCTAGGAACTAACTGTCAGGGTGCCTATTGGTGTGTCATTTAGATGCTAAGGTATTAAAATGAGATTATAATGTTAGTCACTCAGTCGTGTTCAACTCTGTGTGACCCCATGGACTCTAGCCCACCAGGCTCCTCTGTCTGTGGGATTCTCCAGGCAAGAATACTGGAGTGGATTGCCATTCCCTTCTCCAGGGGATCTTCCCAACACAGAGATCGAACTCTGGTCTTCTGCATTATAGGCAGATTCTTTACCATCCAAGCCACCTGGAAAGCTAATAAGGCTCAAAGTCTACTGGAAGTTGAATCTTTCACTATCTTGAACCCACCTGGTTCTAACCAGTTTATGTCATGTCCTCAACAGCCATGTCATTCTTTTAAAGGTTATACCTTCCCAGCTTCCTATCTCATTTGAAAGGGACTTGTAAAAATAACTCAATATACTCCTGTCACTTTTATGCTCTGCAACTATCTCAGGAGCTGGGAACAAAAACTAAATATCATAACAAAAGATGTTCCTACATCTCTTATCACATCCAGGCCTGGTGGCTCAGAGGTTAACACGTCTGCCTCCAATGTGGGAGACCTGGGTTCGATCCCTGGGTCGGGAAGATCCCCTGGAGAAGGAAATGGCAATCCACTCCAGTATTCTTGCCTGGATAATCCCATGGACAGAGAAGCCTAGTAGGTTACAGTCCATGGGGTCGCAAAGAGTCGGACACGACTGAGCGACTTCACCTCACCTCACCTCACATCTCTTATCACTTAGGAAATCACAAGGGCTTCAAGAGGAATCATGGATGAAAGAGAAATGTATTTCTTATTCTTCTATATTGTTCTCTGATGGACCCTGTCAATGATGAAAAGGAAGAAAAGACAAGCTAAAGACTAGAAGGAAATATTTGCAAGCCACAAAGCTGAAAAAGGACCTATATCTAGAATGTGAAAGGAAAATCAGAATGAAGTCAGTTTTGCTAAGAGAGCTCTAAACTTGAGCTAGGAGACCACTGAGAAGTGTGAATTATGCAGGGCTCAGCCAGATGGAATATGAACTTTGAACACATTGTCTTAAAGTAGGCTTCCAGAACATCTGCACAATGTTCCAGAAACTCAAGATAACTTATCAGACTATTACTCTAAATAACTCATGACTGCCTATAAGGACAAATATTTCCTTTTTCACTTCAGAGCCAATCATAGTCTTGAGAGACGACTTTAACAATCTTGTTGCTTTTGCCTTTATAAGCCCCTGACTCTTTTTCTAACCTGGAAGATTCTTCTATTTTACCTGAATCTCTGTCTCCTGCACTGTGGTTCCTAAGTCCCCCAATAAAACTCTTTTGTTCTTTTCAGCCTCAATTTGATTATTGTTGGACAAGAATATATTTTAAAAATGCCGAAAACTTAGGAGTGAAAAACAAAAACCAAAAGGATGCAATTAGGAAATGGGGGTGGTGTGGAATAAGCACATAGAAAGATATATAATACCACTAGTCCCCAGGAAAATTAAAAGTAAGCAGAGAAGGTAGGGGTCCCCAGAGGAAGAGAACAAGGCATGGTTTTCTTGTCAGAAGAGAAGCAATTTTGTGATCTAAGCCTAGCCACAAGACTTGCCCTTGAACAGGCCTCAGTGGTTAATGATATTAAGGGAACAAAAGAATCCAGGGACAAAGGAAAAGTAGTCAAGAATCAATAATGTTATAATGTTAGTCACTCAGTCGTGTCCGACTCTGTGCGACCCCATGGACTCTAGCCCACCAGGCTCCTCTGTCTGTGGGATTCTCCAGGCAAGAATACTGGAGTGGACTGCCATTCCCTTCAGGGGATCTTCCCAACCTAGGGATCGAACCCTGGTCTCCTTCATTATAAGCAGAATAGTTCAGCCATAAAGCAAAGTTCTAGTTCCTCCTCCGGGAAATACAATCTGATGCTTATCTCTGAGTTCTGCAGGAACTCAGCCCCTCATCCCGGTGGAAGACAGTAACTACATGCTGAGCCCCCATAGTGGTCCAAACCTGAGGAATGATTGCTGCTGCTAAGTTGCTTCAGTCGTGTCCGACTCTGTGTGACACCATAGACAGCCTCCTACCAGGCTCCTCTGTCCCTGGGATTTTCCAGGCAAGAACACTGGTGTGGGTTGCCATTTCTTTCTCCAATGCAGGAAAATGAAAAGTGAAAGTGAAGTCACTCAGTTGTGTCTGACTCTTAGCGACCTCATGGACTGCAGCCTACCAGGCTCCTCTGTCCATGGAATTTTCCAGGCAAGAGTACTGGAGTGGGGTGCCATTTCCTTCTCCAAAGGAATGATTATGCCAACCTTTTCTAACTCTCATGACTTTAGTCAACTAACGCTTGCACTCTGTCAAACTTTGCCCTAATTCTGTGCTGAATGCTCAACTGCTCAAACCTCTTCATGGATACGCATGTATCCTTAGCTTAAAACTTCCATAATTTTGCTGTTTTGAGTAGACACTGACACTGAGCAGGACTCTGTGGGACTCCTGCATGCAGGAAAACTTTCTGCTCCCTGACCTTCCCTGAGTTCTAAAATCCAGGTTCAAACCATTGCTAATTAGGGAAGGGAGAGGATCCAGAAACCAGGGAGGAAAAACAATAGTGTGGCCTTGAGGCAGGGTCCTGGTTCCCCTTTAAGGGATATACATAACAATATCTTTGAGCTCTTTGTAGAACCAAACCTCTCAACAAATAGAAGACAGAATTTCTTGAAGCATTCTTCAGCGATCAGAAGATCACCTGAGGCCACATTACAGGAGTGTAGGCCCTGTACACACTCACTAATCCTATCTGCATCTCCTGCCCTTGAAATATTGTTATAAAGATCCTCACTAAACTCTCCTGGGTTGGGGCACAAAGTTGCCATTTTGCCTGGCAAAACAATAAAGTTATTCTCTCAGTTCAGTTCAGTTCAGTCGCTCAGTCTGGACCGACTCAAGTACACCAGGCCTCCCAGTCCATCACCATCTCCTGAAGTTCACTCAGACTCATGTCCATCAAGTTGGTGATGCCATCCAGCCATCTCATCCGTTGCCATCCCCTTCTCCTCCTGCCCCCAATTCCTCCCAGCATCAGGGCCTTTCCAATGAGTCAACTCTTGCATGAGGTGGCCAAAGTACTGAAGTTTCAGCTTCAGCATCATTCCTTCCAAAGAACACTCAGGGCTGATCTCCTCTAGAATGGACTGGATGGATCTCCTTGCAGTCCAAGGGACTCTCAAGAGTCTTCTCCAACACCACAGTTCAAAAGCATCAATTCTTCAGCGCTCAGCCTTCTTCACAGTCCAACTCTCACATCCATACATGACCACTGGAAAAGCCATAGCCTTGACTAGACGGACCTTTGTTGGCAAAGTAATGTCTCTGCTTTTGAATATGCTGTCTAGGTTGGTCATAAAGCTGTTCTCTGCTACTTCACTTAAAACTCTTGTCTCAGGTCTGATTTGGCACTTGTGCACACAGTCTGAGCTTTCAGCATCAGTGCTGCTTTGGGCAAGATCTCTGTTGTTCTCCTTACTTGACACAAGTAATAAATTCTCCTTTCCCCAGGTTTTTTTCTTTCTTCTTTTTGGCTGTGCTGGGTCTTTGTTGATATGCATGGCTTCTCTTTAGTTGCCAAGAGCAGGGGCTACTCTCTAGTTGCAGTGCACAGGCTTCTCATTGAAGTGGCTTCTCTTGTTACAGAGCACGTGTTCTAAGGTGCACAGGCTGCAGTAGTCGCAGCTCCCAGGCTCTCGAGCACGGGCTTAGTTGCTCCACAGTATGTGGGATCCTCCCAAACCAGGGATTGAACCTGCGTCTCCTGCATCAGCAGGCTACCAGGAAAGCCTCCACTTCTCTCACTTTTTATCTTGATCGTGTCTTATAGCTGGACACAGGTAACAAGACCATACTGAGGTATCACTTCAGGCCTATTAAAACAGCTAAAATAAAAATGGGTGGGTTTCCCTGGTGTGTGCATGCCTGTAAGTCTCTCAGTCGTCTCCAGTTCTTTGCAAGCCCATGGACTGTAGCCCTCCAGGCTCCTCTGCCCATGGGATTCTCCAGGCAAGAATACTGGAGTGGGTTGCCATGCCCTCCTCCAGGGGATCTTCCCAACCCAGGGATCAAATCTAGGTCTCTTACATCTCCTGCATTAGCAGGCAGGCTCTTCACCACTAGCACCACTTGGAATGCCATGGCTCAGTGGTAAAGAATCTGCCTGCCTATGCAGGAGATGCAGGTTCCATCCCTGGTCCAAGAAGGTCCCGTATGCCGTGGAGCAACTAAGCCCATGCACCACAACTACTGAGCCCACATGCTGCAACCACTGAAGCTTGCATGCCCTACAGCTTGTGATCCACAACCAGAGAAGCCACTGCAACAAGAAGCCCCCACTTGCCATAACTAGAGAAAAGTCCATGCGGCACCAGAGACTCAGCACAGCCAAAAATAAAGTAAAGATGGGGAAGATGTGAAGAAAAGGAATTTCTCTTATATTTCTGGTGGAAATGTAAAATGGTATACCCTCTGGAAAGAGCTTGGCAAACTTAATTTAGTTTAAAAAAACATGCACCTAGAATATGACCCAGCAATTGCACTCCTAGATGTTTAGTCCAGAGAAATGGAAACCCACATCCACACAAAAAGCTATATGTGACTGTTCATCAAAACTTTATTTGTAATACTAAAAACTAGAAACAGCTATTAACAGAAGGTCCTCCAATGAGTAAAAGGTTGAAAAAATGTGGCACATACTTTCCATGGAACTTGACTCATCAATTAGAAAGAATGAACTACTGATACACACAACAGTATGTATGGACCTCAGAGCATTACACTGAGTGGGGAAAAAAAAAAGCCCTTCTGAAAAGATCACATACTGTATGATTCCAATTAACTAACATTGTCAAATGACATTCTCGACATGGAGAGCTGATTAAGGGCACCAAGGTTTAGGAATGGTGGAAGGGAGAGCTGGGGTGTGTATATTGCAAGTATCTGACTATTAGCTCTTTTTATTGTAAAATATAAGTGTCTTTAATCTTTTGAGGGCTGAGGCCTCTACTTCAAAACTGCTCATCTTAAACACACATGCTACTTGTAACACAACCAGATAAAGAGCCAGGCTGCTCCACACAAGAAGTTTCCCTTTTGGAAAGCCCTGACCGACCTCAACAACTCATTTGAGTGAGCAACCCTGCTTCTTTCTTCCCACGTTTTAATTCCTAAAAGAGTAAACCTGAGAAACCCTAGGCATCCCATCCTCAACCCCAATAAAGGCTGAACCCTAGGCCCATATTCTCTTTCACTCTCTCCTGTGACCTTGCTATGTGGCCCAAGATATGCTGTGTACCCTCCAGTGTAATAAACTTTGTTTTTTCAAAGTTCCCGGATGGCTTTTGACAATATGTGTATGTAATTGTAATAAGAACCATAAGGGCCAGTCCAGTTGCAACTCTGGCTCCAAAAGGGGAAATGATAAGATGGGGCTTATCAAGCACAGTACAGCTCAGTGACTTCTAGCCCACAGTATCCCTACAGAAGGCTAAGATATACACAGAATGGGGTGACTTATAGGGCATTTGTGATGAAGGAATAATACTGTCTGTTGATTGCAGCTGGGTTGCATGAATTTGTACATGACCAAATAAAAAGTACTCATACATATATTGCAGCAATATTAATTACCTGGCTTTGATGGGTTACTGTAGTTACAGAAGGTGTAAAATGTTTGCAACTTCCTATGAATGTACAATTACTGCAACATAAAACACAGACATAGAGAACCGACAAGTGGACATAGGGCTGGAAAGAGAGGGTAGGATGAATTGGGGGTCTGAGTTTGATATGTATACACTACTGCTACTGCTAAGTCACTTCAGTCATGTCTGACTCTGCACGACCCCATGGACGGCAGCCAACCAGGCTGGGCTCCCCCACCAGCCCACCAGGTTCCCCTGTCCTTGGGATTCTCCAGGCAAGAACACTGGAGTGGGTTGCCATTTCCTTCTCCAATGCAAGAAAGTGAAAAGTGAAAGTGAAGTGGCTCAGTTGTGTCCGACTCTTCACGACCCCATGGACTGTACCCCTCCAGGCACCTCCATACATGGGATTTTCCAAGCAAGAGTACTGGAGTGGGGTGTCAAAATAGATGGCTAGTGAGAAGCGCTATAAAGCACAGGAAGCTCAGCTCTGTGCTCTGTGATGACCTAGAGGGCTGTGGTGGTGGGTGTGGGAGGGAGGAACAAGAGGGAGGGGATATGTGTATACTTATGGCTGACTCATGTTTTTGTACAGCAGAAACTAACACAACACTGTAAAGCAATTATACTCCAATAAAAAAAATAAAATGTTAAACACATACAATTATGTGTATGTAAGCTACAATGCAATAAAGTTAATTTTTAAGTGATCTTTTAAATGTTTGGGAAAATGTAGTGTAACAACAGGCTGACTTCATGCTTTGGAGCCAAGAATAATTGTGCCATACCCATAATCTTCTTCTTTGATCTCAGAGAAATGTCTTAACCTCTCTGAGGATCCATTTTGTCATCTGTAAAATAGACACAATACTACCCACATTACAAGGTTGTTGTGAGGTAAAGAAATCTATATAGAATGTTTAGTTCACATAAGCATTCCACAGATTTTAGTTTTGTCTTTTCCCTTATCCTCTTATGGGTTTTCTTATATAAAAGAATTCAAAAATCATTAAAATATATTCTTTATCATGTTTGTTTACTTTAGTGGTTAGTCATAGCATTGGGACTCTCCCAGTCCTGGTATACCCACTGTAATTCTATGTTCAGTAAATTCACCCAACCAGCACAGGAATTGTGGTTTACCGGGGAGCAATGTTAACACTTACCACTAGGTGGCAGACCACCCTGCCTATTGAAGATCGATTTGGTCACCAAAGGTGATGGTACGCTATACAGTAAGGTTATGAAGTCTTGCTGTTTCCTGCTCTGTAGGATGTCTGGAAGAGATATCTCCAGTTTCTCCAGATTTTTCTAACCCTGAGATTTTTTAATGTGATCCAATCCTGTACTCAGTTAAACTTGCTTCAACAGTGCATCGAATATTTAGCAAGCGCCTATGACAAATACTCTGCAAAGGGCTGGAGACCAGAGCCATGCATGGCATGGTAGCTTTTAGACTCTGTGTGTGTGTGTGTGTGTGTGTGTGTGTGTGTTTATTGCAAAGTGTTTCCCTATCAAATCCTCCTATATAAATCATATAAGGAATTGCAAAATGTATCTATTCTACTTCACACTCAAATGCTTTGACCTGGGCAAAGCTAGAAAGAATATGACCAAGTGGACAAAAATGATTCAGATGAATTTCAAATCAACTATGGTACCTTCTCAAGACATCTGGGGTCATAGGGTAACCAATCTGTCCCAGTTTTGCTGGGACTTTCCCACTATTAGATCTAAAAATCCCACATTCCATGAAACCCTGCCTGCATGAATGCTAAATTGCTTTAGTAGTGTCTAATTCTTTGTGACTCCATGGACTGTAGCCTGACAGGCTCCTCTGTTCATTGGATTTTCCAGGCAAGAATACTGGAGTGGGTTGCCATGCCCTCCTCCAGGGGATCTTCTCGACACAGGGATCGATTCCACGTCTCCTGCATTGGCTGCATTAGCAGGTGGATTCTTTGCCACTGAGACACCTGGGAAGCCCAGCCTTTGGACTGGGCATTGACAAATGAACGCTGACTTAGGCATGAAATGTGGGTGAAGCTGAGGCAATGACTTGGTCAGCTGGTGTTAGTAAAAACACTCAACCACACACAGTCTTCGGCAACACCACCCTCTGCAACACACACACACAAACACCCCTCGAAGGCTGAGTGTGTAGATTACACAGCTCTGCACTCTGCTACCGAGAGCATCTGGTTAAGCATGGTAAAAGCAGACACCAGTTACATGCTTAAAATAAGTTAGGAGAGGGACTTCCCTCGTGGTCCACTAGCTGGGACTCCATGCTCCCAGTGTAGGGGGCTTGGGTTCAATCCCTAGTCAGGGAACTAGATTCCACAGGCCACGTGGAAGATGCAGGATCCAGCATGTCTCAACTAAGACCCAGCACAGCCAAATAAATAAATAAATATAAAATGGCTCACAGGTAAAAAAATCTGCCTGCAATGCAGGAGACCTGGGTTCAATCCCTGGGTCAGGAAGATCCCCCGAAGGATGGCAACCTACTCCAGTATTCTTGCCTGGAGAATTCCATGGACAGAGGAGCCTGGTGGGCTACAGTCGCTGGGGTTGCAGAATCAGACATGACTGAGCGACTAATACTTTCATTTTAAAAAAGAAGAAGAAAAAGATATCCTTCCTTTTAAAAAAGAATGTTAGGAGGATTGCACAAAGGTGGATCACCTGGCACTGTCAGATGCTGCTCAGTGCTGGGAACAAAGAGGGGCAGTGGGGCAGGCGAGTAGGAAAGTGAGACCAGCGAGTAGGAAAGTGGGACCCAGCCTGCTGCCCATGCTGCCCGTGTACAGCCTGCACATCGATACTGCATAGACTTCAGGGGCTGAGCCAAGTTTTCAAGGTAAACAAGGCTCAGGGCGCTGTGGCCAGGGCGTTTGATTTGGCACAGGGCCAGGGCGGGAGCAGAGGCAGGCATCTCATGATAATGACTCACAGTGCCTGCGAACGGCTGCACCGAGGAGGGTGTATGAGGGACCACCCAGCCACCCTCGGGAGAGCCTGCGTCTAGCTCGGGTGAGTCACGAGGCACCATCACCATCGGTCATCCCCTCCTCCAACCTCGGTGGCTTGCAATCATTTCCTGTGTCATCCTTAGGTTCTGAGGGAACAGATAGAGATGTTGCGAAAGGTAAGTCTTCCTTTGTCTATTCTTTGGCTAACCTGAAGTCATGTTTGAGGTGAAATGGAAGATAAATGACTGAATCTTTCTCTTGTTTAGTAGGTCACTGTCGCTTTCAACCTGGTCCTGACAGTGTCCCATACTGACACTTTCACCCTTGTGTTTTCTCACTAACACATTTACATGTAGGGCTACTCTGCTGGCTCAGTGGTCAAGAGTCCACCTGCCAGTGCAGGAGACACGGGTTCAGTCCCTGAATAGGGACGATCCTCTGGTGAAGGAACTGGCAACCCACTCCAGTATTCCTGCCTGGAGAATCCCATGGACTGAGGAGCCTGGTGGGCTACAGTCCATGGGGTTACAAAGAGTTGGGCACGACTGAGCAACTATTACTTATAATTGATAGTCAAGATTGTTGAATGAGTGAATGACTATTCTGGTCCAGGATTTTGTCTGTGTGTTTACCTTTATGTTGCTACCAGAGACTGCTTCCAAGGAGATTTCTCTTAAATATCTCTGACCTTGAATCAGAGTCAGGATGGAAGCCTTTTTTTTCAGCCCCTCGGCATTTAGGATCTTAGTTCCCCATCAAGGATCAAAACTGTGCCCCCTGTAGTGGATGCGCAGAGCCTTAATCACTGAACCACCAGGGAAGGCCCAGAATGGAGCCTTCCATAAAAACAAAACCCAGAGCTTCCAAACAAGACCAAGAATCTCCATATGAAGTGCAGGCAGCTGGACCCTGAAATTGCACCCTTGTTTAGACCCATTGTTCTTTTTCCTCTGCCTGCCCATCTGTGAACAAATTCTTCCTATTAATCTTCTATTACAGCTGAATCAGCTATAAACAACGTCTACTTCAAGAAAGGGTGGGCAATAATAAGTATGAGTAACATATAAAAAAGAAATCTTACAGATTTCTGCTGGATTTTTTTAATCGCTTTTTCTATTTTTTTTCTATTATTTGTAAACCAAATAAAGCTCATAATGAAAAATCTAGTATGAATTATTCAGTGGATTTAAATATCTTTGTATTTTATTAAAGATGCCACTTCTACAGATATTGGATTGTCATATGTCTGTGTGTGATGCATTGTTTAGTCAGCCTTCAGTCAAAGACTTGGTGAGTGGGTGGGGTTTCAGAAGTCTGGTAATAATTCCTTGGTCTCTGAGGTTGGGATCAACATGTTAAGGAAAAGAATGTCACCCGAATCCAAGATACAACTTGATCCCAAACTCAGCAGATGCTCATTTGAATAAGATCCAAGGAAAATAAGGGAGTTCCCCCTTCTTCATCTCTTAACTTTTCCTTCTTCAATATTGGTTATGAATCTCTCCACCCTTCTAGAAAGATATTCCTTCAAAATCCCCCTAGGAGTTCTTAGGGACTAGATTCCAGTTAAAAGGTCTTTGACTTTGAAAAATGAAAAACAAAAGGTGGGGGACTTTCATATGTAGGAGAATTCCATGTCCTTACAAAAATTCCAGGTGGCTCAGTAGTAAAGAATTCACCTGCCAATGTAGGAGATGCAGGTTCAATCCCCAGGTCAAGAAGATCCCCTGGAAGAAGAAATGGCAATTCACTCAAGTATTCTTACCTGGAAAATCCCATGGACAAAGGAGCCTGGCAGGCTACAGTCCATGCAGTTGCAGAGTCAAACACAACTTAGTAACTAAATAACAACAACAACATAGCCAACATCCTGTGATAAACCATAATGGAAAAGAATATTTTTTTTTTGGAAAAGAATATTTTTTAAAATGTATTTATATGTAAAGAATCTATATCTATCTATCTATATATATATATGTATAACTGAATCACTTTGCTGTACAGCAGAAATTAGCACAGCATTGTAAATCAACTATACTTCAATAGAATAAATTTTTTAAAACTACCAATACCTGCTTCCCTCCAGATATTCTAATTTTGTGGATCTGAGATACAGTCGAGCGACAGGATTTCAAAAATCTAATAGGTAGCAAAATTAGACAACTACTCACCTGGACAAAAAAAACCATTTGATCTGTGCATTGGCCACAGTGCTAAACATTTGCACTGATCTCACTAAGACTAGATGCCAGTACCCTCTCTCTTAGTTTGCTAAGGGTCTCAAGCAATCAGTTAGGTTATTATACAAAGTTCTCACTAGTAGTAGTTGGAGAGACTATGAAAATTAGAAAGGGGATGAATATTAAAATTGCCATATTACCATGAGAAATAACATCCAAGACAAGGGAGTTGCAGATTGGACTACATCCTTTTCTTAGAGTCTGTTGCTTAGGTATTCAGCACCACACATGTCCATTAAATGGCCCCAGAAGATTGGATACTGGTGACGTACCATTTCCTAATGGGTACAAATGCTTCCAGACTGCTCAGATTCATAAGACTATGCACTGCACAAGCAATTAAGACTTGGAACACACTTTCAGTAGGATGATACTCTTGGGTTCTGTGTCATGTGGCCGGATGAAGGTGTGGTCCGTTGTGTTCTAAAGTCAGAAGCTTGGCTTAGTTTCAATATGGATCCATATTATAACATTTTTTTTTAACCTAGTGAGATCTTTTTTTTTAAGTTACAAATGAGGGTGGGGTGTATGGAGAGAGTAACATGGAAACATACATTACCATATGTGAAATAGATAGCTAATGGGAATTTGCTGTATGGCCCAGGGAACTCAAGCTGGGGGCTCAGTAACAACCTAGAGGGGTGGGATAAGAAGGGAGGTGGGAGGGAGGTTCAAGTGAGAGGGGCCATGGGTAAACAAACCTATGACTGATTCATGTTGCTGTCTGGTAGAAACCAACACAACACTGTGAAGCAATTATCTTTCAATTTTAAAAAAAATGCATTTTCAAAAACACGCTAGAGTAACAAAAATTAAAAAAGATGTTATGAATGCAACTTAAGTTAAGATGCTATGGATATAATGTATAACATGATGAATATAATTAACACTGCTATATGTTATATATAAAAATTGTTAAGAGAGTAAATCCTAAGAGTTCTCATTACACAGAAAAAAATTTTCCTGTTTCTTTAATTTTCTCTCTGTATGAGATGTGGATGGCCACTAAACTTATTGTGGTGATTTTTTGGTGACATATGTGAGTCAAATCATTATGATGGACACCTTAAACTTACACAATACTGTCTGTCAATTACCTCTTAATAAAGCTAGAAGAACAAAAAAATAGTGTTATGAATTATAGGGTAAGCACATCAATACACCAGTACAGGGGCTTTCCAGATAGTTCAAATGATAAAGAATCTGCCTGCAATGCCGGAGATCTGGGTTTGATCCTTGCATCAAGAAGATACCCTGGAGAAGGGCGTGGTTACCCTCTCCAGTATTCTTGCCTGGAGAATCCCATGGACAGAGGAGCCTGGTGGGCTACAGTTCATAGGGTCACATGCTGTTAGTAGGCAGAATTAGAAGTTAACATTTCACAATGGACTATGATGCCTGAGCTAGTTTATTGTGTAAAATAAGTTAACATTATCAAAATCACTAGGCATTATTTATTTAGTGACAGAGGCCTGGCTTCCAAAAGAGTTCTAGCACTGGCATCTCTGAAGGGGAAAGATTGAAAAAAGAAAAGGGGATGACTTTAGAATGGGAAGAGAGGAGAGAAGTAAAATTTAGAAAACATTTAATCAACGAAATCATAAATCTCACCCCTCAAAATAGTTTTAATGAATCTGAGATTAAGAGCCTAGGCAGATCTAACCAAATCACTACAGCTGAAAATATTCTCTGCCACAGATGGACCCACAGAGCATCACACAGGCTCCCTGGCTCAGTATCACCCATTTATTCCCATTATACATTGACATCCCCCAAACTCCTGTCATGCTCTGAACTCAGTTTCTTTGAGCATCAAATCATCGGATAGTATTATTGTCTTCCTTTATTGTCTGGTAGCCAGTCACTTACCTTGCATTTCCATGTTGTCATTCTACTAAGTTTTTAAATAAATAAACAAAGATTTCAGTGTTTAAAGAATGAAGAAATTCTATGCCAAAGGAACTTTAATGACAAAACTGCAAACAGTCATGCAAATAAATCAGAGCTGGTTTGATGGGTTTGAGAGAAAGGTTCTGTCTACTTTATACGACTTTGGCTGCACCTGAGTTAAGGATTTAGTTGAGATCTGGCCCCAGGATGTCAAATGGGAGAGAAGGACAAGAAGCCCAAGAGGTAAGGCACTGCAAATGACCCAGGAGCCTGGCAGAGTGAACCCAACTCCAAATCACACCTGGGTGTGATGGTTAATTTCATATGTCAACTTGGCTATACCATTGTACCCAGTTTTTGTTGAACACCAGTCTAGATATCAGGCTTCCCTGATAGCTCAGTTGGTAAAGAATCCACCTGCAATGCAGGAGACCCTGGTTTGATTCCTGGGTAGGGAAGATCAGCTGGAGAAGAGAAAGGCTACCCACTCCAGTATTCTGGCCTGGAGAATTCCATGGACTATATAGTCCATGGGATCTCAAAGAGTCAGACATGACTGAGTGACTTTCACTTAGTCTAGATATCACAGTGAAGGCACATTTTAGAGGAAATTAATATTTAAATTGGTAGACTTTGAGTAAAGTAGATTACCCTCCATAATGTGGGTGGGCCACATTCAATCAGTTGAAAGCCTAAAGGAAAAAAAAAAAAAAAACAAAACCTGAAGTCTCCAGTTGTTGTTGAGTCTCTAAGTTGTGTCTGACCCTTTGCAAGCCCATGGACAGTTGCCCTCCAGGCTCCTCTGTCCATGAGATTTTCCAGGCAAGAATACTGGAGTGGAGTTTCATTTCCTTCCCCAGGGCATCTTCTAGAACCAAGGGTCAAACCCTAGTATCCTGTATTAGCAGGTGGATTCTTTATACCAGCTACCAGGGAAGCTCGAGGTCTTCAGAAGAAGAGGGAATTCTGCCTCCAAATGAACTTTGGACTTGAGATCACAACGTCAAATCATCCCTGAGTCTCCATCTCCAGCCTGCTGGTCTTCCCTGAAAATGTCAGACTTAGTCCCTCAAATCACATGAACCAATTCCTTAAAAATCCTCTTTCTCTCCATGAATACACAACACACACGTTTTCTTTTTTTACACTTTTAAAAGTTTTATTTTTTTTTAAGTTTGTTCTTAATTGGAGGATAATTGCTTTACAACATTGTATTGGTTTCTGCTGTACAATGTGAATCAGCTTAGGTATACATATATCCGCTGGGATATATGTATGCTGGGAAAGATTGAAGGCAAAAGGAGAAGAGAGCAGCTGAGAATGAGATGATTAGACAGCATCACCAACTCAATGGACATAAACTTGAGCAAACTCTGGGAGATTGTGAAGGACAGGGAAGCCTGGCATGCTGCAGTCCATGGGGTCACAGAGTTGGATATGACTGATTGACTGAACAACAATAAGAAAATCCCCTCCCTTTTGAGCCTCCCTCCCACACCATCCCCATCCCACTCCTCTGGTTTATCACAAAGCATCAGGCTGGGCTCCCTGTGTTATACGGCAGCTTCCCACTAGCTAGCTGTTTTACACATGGTGGTGTATATATCGGAGAAGATAATGGCATCCCAGTCCAGTATTCTTGCCTGGAAAATCCCATGGATGAAGGAGCCTGGTGGGCTGCAGTCCATGGGGTCGCTAAGAGTCGGACATGACTGAGCGACTTCACTTTCCCTTTTCACTTTCATGCTTTGGAGAAGGAAATGGCAACCCACTCCAGTGTTCTTGCCTGGAGAATCCCAGGGACGGGGATCGCACAGCGTCGGACACGACTGAAGCGACTTAGCAGCAGCAGCAGTGTATATATGTCCATGCTACTCACTCTCATTTGTCCCATTCTCTTTCCCCATTCTCTACATTTGCAGCTCTATTCCTGCCCCGCACACATCCTATTGGCCCTGTTTCTCTGGAGAACCTTGCCTAGTACAGGAGGTGAGCCTTCTCCCAAGGTCCAATTTTCCCCATTAAGGATATCCAGCATGCAGGTGTGTTTAACACTCTGAGAAGGGGAAAGGTACAGCTAAAGGGGAAAACGATGACCCGGGCATCCTGCAGCTCCCTTAGGAGCAGTCACTCTGAAATGAGTTTCTCTGCTGGCCAGAGAGGAAACAAATGACGAAGAGTCATCTACAAGCTCTCTGTGTCCAGGCAGTGAGCAGGCAGGGAGGAGAGACAGCAGTCTGCAAGCAGGACCAGGTGAGCTGAGCATGGCTCTCTCTAGCCCATTTGTTCTCCTAAGAGGAAAAAGGGCTTAACTGGAATCAAACTGGCCAAGCCTAAAGAGCATTAAAGCTTCCCTGGTGGCTCTAACGGTAAAGAATCTGCCTGTAATTCAGGAGATCTGGGTTCTTTCCCTGGGTTGGGAAGATCCCCTGGAGAAGGAAATGGCAACCCACTCCCGTATTCTTCACCTGGAGAATCCCATGGACAGAAGAGCCTGGCGGGCTACAGTCCATGGGGTTACAAAGAGTCAGACATGACTGAGCAGTTATCACACAAAGGGCACTGAGACTAGACCTGTGAGCATCCCAGGAATAACTTCACAGGAGAATCTCCAGAAACCCAAGACTTTCTGTTAGAGGCGCTGAGCATTGAGTTTATTTATTTAGCTGCCAAGGATCTTAGTTGCAGCACTCAGAACCTTTCATTGTGGCTCGGGGACTCTTATTTTGGCACATCAGTTTAGTTGCTCTGAGGCATGTGGGATCTTAGTCCTCAACCAGGGATCGAACTTGTGTCCCCTGCATTACAAGACAGATTCTTAAGCACTGGACCATCAGGGAAGTCCCTGAGCACTGGGATTTTTCATATTACAATCATGGGACTTTATTGAGGTCATTCCCTGCTAGAGTTTGAACATGTGAGTTATATTTGTGTGGTACTACATTAATTGGACAATATTTCATTACCATCTGAGCCACCAGGGAAGCCCCACAAATTAAAAAAAAAAAAAAGCGACCTATCAATTCATTGCTATGAAGTAAACTAGAAAAATTGAATAGATTTGTCAACAATATATTCTCCTTTGTGTTTTCCTCTTTCCCTGGACTAAGCAGAATAAAATCAGTTTCTTGTGACATTTCAGGGACTTTTAAAACAAATGAATCTCCAGGAGATTCCAGGACTAGAGTGGACTGGCTTTCCAAAACCTATTTATCCATGTGACCATTTTTTCAAGAAGCATTTCTTGAGGTTTGTGTTTCACGGGACACATGAAATAAACATGATCTTTCTTATTACTCCCCAGTTCTCTATTCCTTTTGTTTGCAGAACAAAGCTCTCAGTCTGATAAGAGACGCCCTTCACAACCTGCCCCCTGCTCTGTAGGTATATCTCTCACAATTTCTTTCTTTCCTTCTTTTTTTTGGTTTTATTAAACTACTTGAGCTAGGACTAGTCAAATCTGAAGTCTCTGTTCTGGGGCTAGACTAATAGAAATTTTTCTTGAGCAAGAAATGGTTTGCCTGCTCCCTCCTACTGACCATAAGGTTCATAGCTATCCTAGCTATTATGTCAGCTTCTTAGACTTTTAAAGGAATATTCAAATCAAGCAAATTTGCTGTGGAGGAAGTTAGTTGTTTAATATGAAAGCAATCTAATTTTTTGTAACCTAGCTAAGTTCTCCTGGAAACTTTAAAGACCAAATCTCTTGCTGGAATTTTCAGATAATGATTTTGTACATTTCAGATGACTTTATCTTAACTGATTTCCATTTTTGCCTTCTGTGTCTTTCCTGATGGTAGATATGGTTCTCACGATTTCTGTTCAGTGATGCAATCAAATTTACCATCCCTGGAACTGATCAAGTCCATGCCCATCTTTCATTAATGAAAGAAGGATTTATTTGGCTTCTCAGGACAAGACAGATCTATACTAGGTTCTATCTTAGTACATGTGCACAAAGGGCCTTTTGCATTTAATTTTTACTGTTATTATTATTTATTTTTGGACATGCCAGATCTTAGTTCCCCGACCAGGGACTGAACCCATGCTCCCTGTAGTGGAAACGCTGAATCTTAACTGCTGAACTGCCAGGGAAGTTCGCCTTTTGCATTTAGAAAAGAAGTAAGTAATGCTTAGTCCCGTGAGGCTCATATAGCTCTGAAAAATTTAGTATGAACTAAGAACCAGTCATTAGAGCTGGGGTTTACATCTAAAGGACTTCTCTCTTCTTGGTTTGGGTTATTTATATGCTTTGGTTTGCAAAGTACCAATTAGCATTTCCTCCTTTAACCATCATAGAAAGGCAAAAAGAAAAAACAGTCTCTGGTATTGCCACAAGCTGAGAAATACAACCAATGTCTACAGAACCATACCATGCAATCAAGTCTGGACCAGCGTTGAGTAGGTACTTGGAAGACGCCCTTCCATGTAAGAAGGTTTGCTAGGCTTGAAATGTTCCCTTTCAAGAAAAGGTTCTCTCTCCCATCCTCAAAGAACCTTTACTTGGGGGTTATCTCTGCTCCTCCCTGCTGAACTGCTTATGGCTACCTGGTACACATTCAAGTTCATGACATGCTTGGTCTTTTAACTTAGAAAAACAATTGCAAGCCCAGAGCTGTGTGTAGAAGTCACCCTTCCTGCCTTCTTTTCAGAACTAAAATCAAGGTTTTCTTATGAAAGCGGGACGTCCCTGGCAGTCCAGTGGTTAAGACTCCGCACTTCCCTGCAAGGGGCAAGAGTGTGGGTTTCCAGGAAGTGAAGACTCCACATGTTGTTGTTACATGCTCAGTTGTGTTGGACTCTTTGTGACCCCAAGGACAGTAGCCTGCCAGGCTCCTTTGTCCATGGGATTTCCCAGACAAGAAAACTGGAGTTGCCAGTATTCCTCCTCCAGGGGATCTTCCCAACCCAGGAATGAAACCCATATCTCTTGCGTCTCCTGCCTTGGCAGGTGGATTCTTTACCACTAGTACCACCTTGGAATCCCAAGATCTCTCATGCCGTTTATTATTATTTATTTTTGGCCATACAGTGCCACATGCCAGATCTTAGTTCCCCGACCAGGGACTGAACCCATGCTCCCTGTAGTGGAAACGCTGAATCTTAACTGCTGAACTGCCAGGGAAGTTCGCCTTTTGCATTTAGAAAAGAAGTAAGTAATGCTTAGTCCCGTGAGGCTCATATAGCTCTGAAAAATTTAGTATGAACTAAGAACCAGTCATTAGAGCTGGGGTTTACATCTAAAGGACTTCTCTCTTCTTGGTTTGGGTTATTTATATGCTTTGGTTTGCAAAGTACCAATTAGCATTTCCTCCTTTAACCATCATAGAAAGGCAAAAAGAAAAAACAGCCTCTGGTATTGCCACAAGCTGAGAAATACAACCAATGTCTACAGAACCATACCATGCAATCAAGTCTGGACCAGCGTTGAGTAGGTACTTGGAAGACGCCCTTCCATGTAAGAAGGTTTGCTAGGCTTGAAATGTTCCCTTTCAAGAAAAGGTTCTCTCTCCCATCCTCAAAGAACCTTTACTTGGGGGTTATCTCTGCTCCTCCCTGCTGAACTGCTTATGGCTACCTGGTACACATTCAAGTTCATGACATGCTTGGTCTTTTAACTTAGAAAAACAATTGCAAGCCCAGAGCTGTGTGTAGAAGTCACCCTTCCTGCCTTCTTTTCAGAACTAAAATCAAGGTTTTCTTATGAAAGCGGGACGTCCCTGGCAGTCCAGTGGTTAAGACTCCGCACTTCCCTGCAAGGGGCAAGAGTGTGGGTTTCCAGGAAGTGAAGACTCCACATGTTGTTGTTACATGCTCAGTTGTGTTGGACTCTTTGTGACCCCAAGGACAGTAGCCTGCCAGGCTCCTTTGTCCATGGGATTTCCCAGACAAGAAAACTGGAGTTGCCAGTATTCCTCCTCCAGGGGATCTTCCCAACCCAGGAATGAAACCCATATCTCTTGCGTCTCCTGCCTTGGCAGGTGGATTCTTTACCACTAGTACCACCTTGGAATCCCAAGATCTCTCATGCCGGGCAGCCAAAAAAAAAAAAAAAAAAAGGTTTTCTCATAAAGGAGAGTTTTTTCACTGATTTAACAAAGAGGGAGATAGTCATCAGAGAGATACTTAAAAGGATAAAGTGAAGGACACTCTCCTATCCCACAGCCTCTCTCTGATCTCCACGTTTTGGCTTCTGCCAGTTCTCTCAGAATAAACTGTTACAGGAAGCACAGATCATCTGGGCCCCACCCACTAGCAGCTCGGCCACAGCTCCATCCGCCTTGGGGTTTCAGAAAAACAGATCCACATCTGAGTCACTGGTGGCCTCTCTGGGTGAAACAGGGGCTGGCCTCTGGGATCAGGTGATGGTCGCATGGCTGGAAACACAATTACTAAGCCAGTGGGAAGGGTGAATGTATTATAGGCATACTTGCCCTATTTCTGAAGTTCAGGAGTTGCAAAGAAGCTGATTTCAAAGTGAAAGGAGGATTTCGGTTCACCACAGGCTGTCTGGAAAGGAAGAATGTGGAGACATCTTGTTACCTCAAAGCACAGCTGCGAGAGAGGAAGACTGAGTTTCTACAGATGGATCAAAAGAGCAAACATCACAGGCTGACAACCCTCCACGTCAGCTCAGCCAGGGTTGATCACTTCCCTGAATATGGTTGTTGGGGGAAGTCTGTAAGAGTGATACTGGCCTGAATTTCCTGCTCGTGGGAGGGGGGGGCGGTCTCTAAACTCAGCATTAAGAGAAGGGTGGATGCCTCCACCATCTCAATTCTGCAACAAGTGCAGGCAAACACCACGGGTTCTAGCCATTCATTTATTCATTGGTTATTTCACGTCATTTCATCAGTACTTGCTGAGCGCCTACTAGGTGTCCAGTGTTGCATGGATGCTGAAGAGACAGCAATTAACAAGAGGGGCTGTACCTGAACTGGTGGCAGCTCAGACCCATGGTGCTTTAGGATAATAAAGGACAGATGACCCTGTCTTCATGCTACCGAAGAAGGGCCAACCTGCAGAGGTTAGAAGTGCAAATAGATTAACATGAGAGCCAAAAAACCTTGGGTTGGAAGGGACAGTTGGGAATTCCCTGGCAGACCAGTGGTTAGGGCTCCATGCTTCCACTGGGCTTGGGCTTGATCCCTGGTTGAGGACCTAGGATTCCTGCATCCCTCGCTGCCAAAAACGAAAAGGGAAGGTTCTGTCAGGATGATCCCCCTGACTTCCTTTTCTGACTCCTGGTGTTTTTTCAGGAAAATGACACTTACTGACTCACAATTAATAGTGTGAACTCTGAGTTATTTTCTTAGTTCTGGGGAAGCATTGATTCAAACTCTTTACACTAGTCCTCCCTCCAACCAGTTGAGTTTATTTGTAAGAAAATTAAAGAGAATTATTAGTTTATAAGGTTTTTTTTTTCCAGTCATGCCATGCAGCATATGAGATCCTACTTCCCTACCAAGGATCCAAACTGCACCCCTTGTCTTCACAGAGTCTTAACTACTAGACTGCCAGGAAAGTCCCTATAAGTTTATTCTTATTCTATAAAATTAGTGGGAATTATTCTGTTAGAACCATAGAATAGAGGAGGGAAGGGTAAGTATTTTTTTTCCTACTGGGCACATTTAAAGATAATTAAAAATTAAACTAATGTCTCTGATATCATTAGTGCTTCGATTTTATCAAGATAAATGTGCAAGTGATAGGAAAAGAGGAAGTAGGGATTAAAAAGGAGAAAGAAATGGAGCTTAAAGAAGTCAGGAGGCTTCCCTGGTGGCTCAGTGGCAAAGAATCCACCTGCCAGTGTAGGAAATATGACTTTGACTCCTGGTCCAGAAATATCCCACATATCGAGTAGCATCTAAGCCCAAGCACCACAAGTACTGAGCCTGCGCTCTAGAGCCTGGGAGCTGCAACTACTGAGTCCACGTTCCCCAGAGCCTGTGCTCTTCACAAAGAGAGAAGCTACCACGATGAGAAGCCTGAGCACTACAGCTAGAGGGTAGCCCCCGATGGGCGCAACTAGAGAAAGCCCGAGGGGAGCAGAGACCAAGCATGGCCAAAAATAAATAAATAAAATTATAGGGGAAAAAGGTCAGGAGCAAGACTTCCCTAGTGGTCTAGTTGCTAAGACTCCATGCTCCCAAAGCAGGGGGCCCAGTTTCGATCCCTGGTTGGGACGCTGTATCCCACATGCCACAACTCAAGACCTCACACACTGCAGCTAAATATTAGGATCAGCCAAATAAAAATAAATAAATAAATAAATAAATAAATATTTTTAAAGTCAGGAGCTTTGCCACCGTGAAGTTGGTAAAACAAGATTGGAATTTAATATTGCTGTTTCCTGGGCTTCTCTTAACTGCTGTGCCCAAAGGGTTCAGATCTTTCTAAAAACTGATGAATAAAGATAACAGCCACTCACCCTTTCAATCTCAGCATCCAAGCTTCAGAATATGAAAGCCAGGAATTAATGCAACATGTCAAAGAGGCATCAAAACTATAATTGAAAGACACATCCTGGTTTCTATTTTTACTTTTCAGCTCTTAAGAGAATAAAAAACCTTAGGACTGGCAGCACCTAGAAAAGACATCTAGAAGTTGATATTACCTGGAAATTTATTGTCTATTTGAAGATATCTAAGGAAGAAAATGTCACAGCTTCCTGGATGCATCACTCCAGTGTTGATGACTTCTTTAACTTTCACCTACATCTAGTCTTCTGAGTTTCCCTAAGATGCTCTGCTTTTGTGATCGGGACTGTTACTGTTCTACACTTTTCACGATTCAACATCACAGTGCAACCACCCTCGACAAGACCCATGAACCTTTCACGCAGTGGGATTTATGTGAGTTGGTGGCTAGCGACCTGGGAGCGCTGAAAACACAACCCGTATCCACTTGCGCCAATGGATGAGACCTTCTTTGTCACGGGCAGGTGGCAGAGCTCTTGCCTTGAGCTTTGGTGAGTCCCTGCATGTCCTCCTGCCCAGGAATCTTTCATGTTGTTTCTTCTCCTGTATTACTTTGAAATCTGCTTTTAAATATCCAGGTAGTTTATTTATTTATTGTAATTGAGGTACAATTGATTCAGAATGTCATGTTAGTTTTGAAACAGAACAAGACCCTATGTTCCTTGGCCCCATGTCCTCAACCTCCTTTTTGTTTGTGGAAACTTTAGCCAAAGAATGCTTAATCAGAGAAGTGAGAAAATGCAGAAGCAAAGAAAAGCAGTCAAACATAACAAAACAATAATAGATTAGAGAGTAAGTAAAGGCAAGGACCTTTAGTTCCTTCTCAAGGGCTACAGATATTTGGAGCCATATCCTGTGAGCTGTCTTATAGATACTGAAACCTCCACCAAGTGGGAGAAGTTACCTACATAATGACCAGACTGTAGCCATGACATAAGCTACCACAATTTCGAGAACTGGTCTCATGGAAATGGAAACAAATCCACCCTGGAACTGAAGATTAACTGCAGCGAAAATAATCAGGAGGATGCCGATCACAACTCTGATGACCAATTTCAAGATGACCATCAGAGCTGACTGTGCTCTTTCTGCCATGCAGCCCTTCTCTCTGCCTATAAAAACTCTTGCCCCCTGATTATCAGTTGGGGGTGATATACTCAAGTATTCTTGCCTGGAGAATTCCTGTGGATAGAGGAGCCTGGCAGGCTACAGTCCATGGGGTTGCAAAGAGTCTGATACAACTGAGTGACTAATACTTTCACTTTCATATATCTATATCTTTTTTCAGATTCTTTTCCATTATGGTATATTACAGGATATTGAATATGGTTGCCTTTGTTATACAGTAGCTCCCTGTTTATCTGTTTTATATGTAGGTGTTTGTATCTGCTAACCCCAAACTCCCAGTTTATTCCTTCCTGCTTCCCCTTTGGTAACCATAAGTTTGTTTTTCATGTCTGTGAGTCTGTTTCTGTTTTGTAAATAGCTTCCTTTGTGTCACATTTTAGATTCCACATATACATGATATCATAGGCTATTTGTCTTTCTCTTTCTGATGTACTTCACTAGTATAACAATCTCTAAGTCCATCTACATTGCTGCAAATGGCAGTATTTAATTCTTGTTTATGGCAAGTAATATTCCATTATATATATCATGGGGCCTCTATTTCTCCAGTGTAGCTCTTGTTTCTCAGGCTTCACCAGTAAAGAGAAAATCAAGGGCCCGAATCATAACTCCAGAGATTGATTCTCTACGGCCCACTCAGTCTTCCTGGAACTCCAGCTCCAAGTTGTCTATGCTAAGGCCCCACTTTAGAGTTCTTCCTCTCCTCAGTACTAGACACTTGTTGTTTTTGTCTGCCCAGCCTTCATCCCCTCCTCAACTGATAGAACTCTGATTTCCTGTAGGATCATTCCCTCCCCCCAAATTATTAATATCATGTAATCCAGCAATCCTACTTCTGGATCCATACACACGAAGAACTGAAAGCAGGGTCTTGAAGAGATATTTGTACAACCATCTTCACAGCAGCATCATTTACAATAGTTAAAATTTGGAAACAACCAAAGTGTTCCTAAATGGATGAATAGATAAGCAAAATATGTTACACCCATACAATGGAATACTATTTGGCTTAAAAAGGAGGGAAATTCTGACATACACTACAACATGGTTGAACTCAGGATTTTATGCTAGGTGAAATAAGCCAGACACAAAAAGATAAAAACTGTATAAGTCCACTTATGTGAAGTATTTAGAAGAGTCAAAATCTTGGAGACAGAATGTAGAATGGTGATTGTCAAGGCTACTGTGTAATGAGTCTAGAGTTTTAGTTTTACAAGGAAAGAGTTCTTGAGATGAATGGTGGTGATGGTTGTACAACATTATGAATGTATTTAATAGTGTTGAATTACATCCTTTAAAATGGTTAGGACAGTAAATTTCATGTTATGTGTACTTTACCAAAAAATCTCTTGAGAGCTTTTAACCAGCCTGATGCCCAGGCTGTAACTCTAACTAATTAATTACATCAGATTCTCTGAGGATGGGATCCAGGCACACACACACACACACACATACACACACACACATATATCCCCCCACCTTGGAAATAATGGAAACAGTGACAAACTTTATTTTCTTGGGCTCCAAAATCACTGCAGATAGTGACTGCAGCCATAAAATTAAAAGACCTTCGCTCTTTTTAAGAAAAGCTATGACAAAGCTAGACAGTGTATTAAAAAGCAGAAATATTACTTTGCCAACAAAGGTCTCTATAGTCAAAACTATGGTGTTTCCAGTAGTCATGTACAGATGTGAGAGTTGGACCATAAAGAAGGTTGAGCGCTGAAGAACTGATGCTTTTGAACTGTGGTGTTGGAGAAGACTCTTGAGAGTCCCTTGGACTGCAAGGAGATCCAACCAGTCCATTCTAAAGTAGATCAGTCCTGGGTGTTCATTGGAAGGACTGTTGTTGAGGCTGAAACTCCAATACTTTGGCCACCTGATGGGAAGAGCTGACTCATTTAGAAAAGACCCTGATGCTGGGAAAGACTAAGAACAGGAGGAGAATGGACTGAGAGAGGATGAGATGTTTGGATGGCATCACCAACTCAATGGACATGAGTTTGAGCAAGCTCAGGGTGATGGTGAAGGACAGGGAGCCTGGTGTGCTGCAGTCTATGTGCTGTGCTGTTCTTAGTTGCTCAGTCATGTCTGACTCTTTGCGACCCCATGGGCTGTAGCCTGCCAGGCTCTTCTGTCCATGGGGATTCTCCAGGCAGGAATACTGGAGTGGGATGCTATTCCCTCCTCCAGATTATCTTCCCAACTGAGGGACCGAACCCAGGTCTCCCAGGTCTTTATGGTCTGAGCTACCAGGGAAGCCCAAGAATACTGGGATGAGTAGGCTTCCTTTCTCCAGAGGATCTTTCTGACCCAGGAATTGAACCAGGGTCCCCTGCATTGCAGGTGGATTCTTTACCAGTTGAGCTACCAAGGAAGCCCAGTGCTACAGTCTATGGGGTCACAAAGATTCGGACACAACTGAGTGATGGAACAACAATAAAGGCTCCCCTGGTAATTAAAGTGCAGTCAAAGCCGAGTCCCAGTACACTAAAAGTAAAGTATGTCAATTCTCCCTTCTCAAACTCTTCTGGAATAGCACTGAGTGGAATGTTGGGTAGGATCCCCTGCATATTAATGAAATGTAAAAACCTATATGGCCTTTTCTGGTGGCTCAGATAGTAAAGAATCTGCCTGCAATGCAGGAGAGTCAGGTTCTGTCTTTGGATCAGGAGGATTCCCTGAAGAAGGGAATGGCAATCCACTCCAGTATTCTTTCCTGGAGAATTCCATGGACACAGGAGGCTGGTGAGCTACAGTCTATGAGGTCACAAAGAGTCAGACATGACTGAGCAACTAACACACACACACAAACCTGTATTATTTATTTTTTGAGCCTACTGATTATTTCTTTTCTGTTTTTTTTTTCTTTCCTTAAAACATTTTTATTTATTTATTTGACTATGTCAGATCTTAGTTACAGCATAAAGGTAAAGGTAAAGTCTCTCAGTCGTGTCCGACTCTTTTCGACCCCATGGGCTATAGCCTACCAGGCTCCTCTGTCCACGGGATTTTCCAGGCAATAATACTGGAGTGGATTGCCATTTCATTCTCCAAGGGATCTTCCCAACCCAGGGATTGAACCCAGGTGTCCCACATTGCAGACAGATGCTTAACTGTCTGAGCCATCAGGGAAGTCCTTAGTTACAGCATATAGGATCACTTTCCCTGACCAGGGATTGAACCCAGGCTCCCTGCATCAGGAGTGCAGAGTCTTAGCCACTGGACCACCGGGAAAGTCCCCAAACCTATATAATTTAAGTGGTTATTTCTCTTGTATCTTCTTTCTCCACCCCTCCTACTTTTGCTTCTTTCCCTCTTCCTGTCTTCCTTTCTACCAAGCATATTTAATGTGTAAAAACTATAAAATGTATATTGTGTAAAAACTATACAGTCCATGGAATTCTCTAGACCAGAACACTGGAGCAGGTGGCATTTCCTTTCTCCAACGGATCTTCCCAGCCCAGGATCAAGCCCAGGTCTCCCACACTGCAGGCGGATTCTTTACCAGCTGAGCCACAAGAGAAGCCCATATATAAATGAACGCCTGTTTAGTGTTAGTATGGTGCTCTTTTCCTCCTCTATCAATTTCTTCCAAAACAGAAATTCCTGACTTAACTGCCTTTCCACCCTCCAATTTACATCTTGTCTGAAGTTCTAGTTCTAGTTCCTAGCTCTCTGCCTCCCTGTCCTTTACCTTTCATTCATGAGCAATATAGCTCTTGCCCAAATAGTATGCCCAGGGTCCTTGACTTCCAGTATTCCCAAGATGGCTGTGCCAATAAAGTCCTTCGGGAATCCTCATTATCTCATATTAATTTCATAGTGTTGGGTACTCAAGGCTTAGTAAAACTTGTCTATGTGTGAGGGGCAAGTTCCCTAGGAAGACAGGAGGTGGAAACCCTGGATCCTAGGACAATGGACTTTTGAGACGCTCCTCCTTCATTTTCTTACTGTTGGCAATAAAGTTTACTCAATCAACTGATTGAAAGGAAGGTCTTCTTTGGTTTGGTGGGTGTTAAAGGCAGGACAATTAGGGGAGGTGGAAAGAGAAACGCTCCTTCTGTGTACCAGGGCCCAGTCAAGGCCCAAGGGACGCAGTTATAAAAGGCACAGCACCTGCCGTAAGGAAAACACAGTCTAAGAGGGAGGCAAGTGATTAGCAGGTGATTAAAATACCTTATGGTAAGTCCTATGCTAGGGGTGAGCATGGGTACCATGGAAACCAAGAGAGGGGAACCAAACCTACCATGACGAGATGAAGGAATAGTCAAGAAAGGCTTCCTGTAGGAGGCATCATGAGGACTGTTTAATTTTTAACTTAAAAATATGCAGGTAACATAGATTTAGGGTAGAAAATTAGAGTCAGTCAAGAAAGGACATGAAAGATAAGCATAAACATTTTGAAAATGCTCTGGGACTTCCCTTGTGGTCCAGTGATTAAGAATCTGCCTTGCAATGTAGGGGACTTGGATTCAACCCCTGATGGGGAACTAAGAGCCCACTTGCCCCAGAGCAACTGAGCCTGCACTCTACAACTACTGAGCTTCTGTGCTCCAGAACCCTCGAGCCACAACTAGAGAGGTCCATTTGAGAAAGTGTTAGTTGCTCACTCAGAGTTGTCCCACTCTGCAAGTCCATGGACTGTAGCCCTCAGGGTCCTCTCTCCATGGGATTCTCCAAGCAAGAATACTGAAGTGGGTAGGCATTCCCTTCTCTAGGGGATCTTCCTGACCCAGGGATCAAACCAGGGTCTCCTGCATTACAGGCAGTTTCTTTACCATCTGAGCCACCAAGGAACTCCAGAGGGTCCATGGTTCACTACAAAAGATTTCATATGATCCAGTGAAGATCCCACATGCTGTAACTAGGACCCAACTCATCCCCAAAAAACAAAGTTCTAATTTGTGCAATGTTGAAGGGGGTTACGAGATTAAACTTGCAACCACGTTTTATTGTACAGGGTCCTGTCCTGGGATGCCATACTTGGTGACAGGTGCCTGAAAATGCTGAAATCAGTCTCTGCAAAGACGAAGT
>SJYC01068810.1:0-38866 GCA_006408675.1 Madoqua kirkii
CAGGCTCCTCCCTCCATGGGATTCTTCAGGCAAGTGTACTGGAGTGGGTTGCCATTTCCTTCTCCAATATCACCCTCTTTTTAAGTAATCAATTTAATTTATTTATTTGGATGCACTGGGTCTCAGCTGAGGCATGTGGAATATTTTAATTGCATCTTATGGGATCTAGTTCCCTGAAAGTGAAAGTGTTAATCACTCAGTCGTGTTGGACTCTTTGCAACCTCATGGATTGTAGCTTACCAGTCTCCTCCTGCCCATGGGATTCCCCAAGCCAAAATACTAGAGTGGGTTGTCATTGTCTTCTCTAGGGGATCTTCCTGACCCAGGGATTGAACCTGGGTCTCCTGCATTGCATGCAGATTCTTTACTATTTGAGCCATGAAAAAAAAAAAAGAAAAAAAAACACCAAAAGACAAACCAGGGATCAAATAAGGTCCCCTGCACTGGAGTGCAGGATCTTAGCCAGGAGACCATCAGGGAATCCACGTCTTCTTTTTAATAGAAAAGCCTAGGGCAAAGTCCTAGAGGGTGTGTGTGTGTGCATGCTCAGTCATGTCCAAATCTTTGGGGACCCTATGAACTGTAGCCCACCAGTCTCTGTCCATGGAGTTTTCTAGGCAAGAATGGGTTGAATGGATTGCCATTTCCTCCTCCAGGGAATCTTTCCCACCCAGGGATCAAACCCAAGTCTTCTCTCCTAGAAGGATTACAGACCAAAGTCTAGGATAGGACAGTGGTCAGAAGCACAGGCAGACAGCAGAGTCACGAATTGGGTTATCAAACAGAATGGAGTTCAGACTGTGTTGAAAGATGGGAGGGAAATATAACCACAGAGACTACAAGGGAGCCTAGGGCTTATTTGTGACACACAGGATCCCTGGTCTTTTGCCACCATAAAAGGGGACCGATGTATCCCAGTTTTGCCCCAAACCTTCCCAGTTTTAAGGCACAAGCTTCCAAGTCCTGGAAAATGCAGGAGTCGCAGAACCATTCAGTCATCGTGCTGGGTTGATCCTCTCTTCCCCTACACCCTGCCCAGGTGATAGAGATGCTGAGTTTTATTTCATCTTGTCTGGATGGAGGCTTGATTTGTTCTCAAATGTGCCATGAAGGAGAGAGACAAGGAGAAAGCAAAGGTTAGATCATCAGGTTGTTTTCACCTTCACTGTCAAAGGAAAGAGCAGCCTGAACGATTGCAGAACTGAACCTGGAGGCTGGATTTTCTTCAGGTTTCTTTGGCTCCAATGTAAATCAGATCAGGAGTCTTGATCCTTTTTACCACCCTTTACACCTGACTTTATGGCAGGCTTAGTTCCCTCCACGGTCTGGATCAGGACTGGACTTGTCACTTTGACCTTTTGGGACATTGCTCATCTATCTTTTCACCTTTCCTGCTGGTCTTTGCTCAGATGGCAGAGCTGGAACTACTATTGCTGCTCTGTGTCTGAGCTCTAAAATCAGCAGGAGGGTTAGATTGCTTCCCCAGGAGCCTTCTGCTTTGGTGGAGCTACTGGCATTACCTTTAGAGACTACTCAGGTTTGGGAGGCTTAGAAGTTGGAGAATGACAATTTTTCTCCTTAGTAAATATTTTCTTTTCTAGAGACTTCTTCCTATCTTTTCTTCATACATTTCTGCTAGGTGTGGTCTGTGTTGACTCACTTCCTGTCCTCAGCCCTTCCTTTTCCTGAATTTCTTCGCTTTGTCAGCTTGTGTGTCTCTCCTGAGTTTGAAGTTCTAGTTTTGGCTCTAGAATGTCCCTAGCAGCTGTGTCAACAAGCTTTGCCCCTCACTCACAGAAGCTGCTCACCTGGAGGTGCTAGTAAGGAAATGTCTTCCTTGGGAGTACCCTGAGGCTCTACATTCACGATGAGTCTGTGGGTGGGAGGACCTGTACCATCACACCTCTCTAATCATCTCATCTGCCATATCTATCTTCACAGTCTTCTCTTCCTTTGTATTCTAATCCCTTTGGTGCCCAAAACCTAATACTCTTCTTGCCACTGCCTGTCCTGTAATCATAGCCTCTGTCATAGTGTCTACTGCCTCAGTCATCATAGCAATCCTGGCCCCCATGTCAATCCACATCCCCATGTGGACCAGACCATCCTACTATCCTGTTTATCCTGACACACATCATGACATTGACATGAATCATGACTATCTCAACACGTCTCCAAAGCTATCATCACCTCTTCTCAACACATTGTCATCAAAGCTGTCTGCAGCAGGATGGGCCCTATAGTGTGAATCTCTTGTCAGAATACCAATTTCTATCTTGTCTGAAAGGACCAAGTATTGGATGAGCAATGTCCATTTGAAATCTTCTGCTCTCTAGAAATCTTTCACTGATACTCAGGGTAATACTGAGCAAGGACTCTAAACTCAGGACCTCAAAGTCAGGGTAACCAAAACCTTTCAATCTGCTTGCTGGGTTCATGGGATAAATGCACTGGATTTGGGTTGATAATGATGTATAAACTCAGGTTCATTGATTGTAGCAAATGTAGCACCCTGGTGGGGGTGGACTTTGCTACTGGGGGTAGCTGTTGGTATGTGGGGAGAGGAGGTATATGGGAACTCTGTACTTCCTGCTCAATTTTGCTATAAACCTAAAAACTACTCTTCTGTTTTTTAAGATTGCTTTTATGATGTGGACCATTTTTAAAGTCTTTACTAAATTTGTTACAATATTGTTCCCGTTTTCTGTTTTGTTTTGTTTTTTTCCGCCAGGAGGCATATGGGATCCTAACTCCCTGACCAGGTATCAAACCTGTACCCTCTGCCTTGGAAAGTGAAGTCTTAGCCACTGGACCACCAGGGAAGCCCTAAACTACTCTTAAAAAGGCAGTCTATTTAGGTCTGCCACCCATTTTTTTTATTGGATTGTTTGGGTTTTTGTTTGTTTGCTTGTTTGTTTTTTGCTATTGAGCTCCATAAGTTGTTATCACATTTTGGAGATTAATCTTTTTGTCTGACCTAAACAGACATTTCTTCAAAGACATACAGATGGCCAAGAGGCACATGAAAAGATGCTCAACATCACTAATCATTAGAGAAGTGTAAGTCAAAACCACAGTGAGGTATCACTTCATACCAGCCAGAATAGCCATCGTCAAAAAAATCTACAAACAATAAATGATGGCGACAGTGTGGAGAAAAGGGAACCCTCCTACTCTGTTGGTAGGGGTGTAAATTGGTACAGCCACTGTGGAGAACAGTAAAGAGGGTCCTTAAAAAACTAAACATAGAACACCACATGACCCATGGCATATACCCTGAGAAAACCATAATTCAAAAAGACACAAATACCCCCATGTTCACTGATGCTCAGGGTACTACTATTCACAATAGTTATGCTATTTATGATAGCTGGCACATGGAAGCAACCTAGATGTCCACTGAAAGATAAATGGATAAAGATGTGGCACATATACATATAATGGAATATTATGCAGCCATAAAAAAGAACCAATTTGAGTCTGTTCTAGTGATGTAGATGAATCTAGAACCTGTTATTCAGAGTGAAGTAAGCCAGAAAGAGAAAAATAAATATTTCATATCAACGCATATCCAACCAGTCCATTCTGAAAGAGATCATCCCTGGGATTTCTTTGGAAGGAATGATGCTAAAGCTGAAACTCCAATACTTTGGGCACCTCATGCGAAGAGTTGACTCATTGGAAAAGACTCTGATGCTGGGAGGGATTGGGGGCAGGAGGAGAAGGGGACGACAGAGGATGAGATGGCTGGATGGCATCATGGACTCGACGGACATGAGTCTGAGTGAACTCCCAGAGATGGTAATGAACAGGGAGGCCTGGCGTGCTGCAATTCATGGGGTCGCAAAGAGTCAGACACGACTGAGCGACTGAACTGAACTGAACTGATCAACGCATATATATGGAATCTAGAAAAATGGTACTGATGAACCTACTTGAAGACAGAGGCACAGATGTAGAGAACAGATTTTTCAGCACAGTGGGGGAAGGAGGCAGGGATGAACTGAGAGAGTAGCACTGACACATATACACCTCCATGTGTAAAATAGATAACCAGTGGGAAGCAACTCCCTTGCACAGCACAGGGAGTTCAGCTCAGTGCTCTGTGATGACCTAGAGGGTGGAACTGAGAAAGTGGGAGGGAGGCTCAGGAGGGAGGGGATGTAGGTATACTTATGGTTGATTCATGATATTGTACCACAGAAACTAGCACAACATTGTAAAGTGATGATATTCCAATAAAAAATAAAATTATCATATAATAAAAAAGCAAAATCTATTTTTAAAATGTTAAAGTCATTTTAAAAATTAACTGTTCCAGATCTAATTATGATTACATCAGATTTCTTCTTGCTATTGTTGGCATATATAACTTCTGCACGTACTCCTTACAGTTATGTCTCTTATCTTTTATCCAGGCAGATAAGCTTTGTATTATAACAGTTCTTATGCCATACATGCTTAATGTCAATACTGATATACTGGCATTTATAGCTACCACTTACTATTGTTAATCTCTACCTGTCCCACCTGTTTCTTGTCCTCTTTTTCCTCTTTTCTTGCCCACTTTGAATAAATCACAGATTTTTATTATTACATTTCCTCCCTCTATTAGTTATATCACCTTTGTATTAATATCATTCTTTAAATGATTAACCTAAGACTATAACATGCATCCTTAACCTAATACAGTATAACTAAATTAGTATTTTTTTTCCAGATAATGTAAAGATGTTTGATTGCTTATTTTAAATTTTTATTTATTTACTTATTTGTTTGTTTGTTTATTTTTGGCTGTGCTGGGTCTTCATTGCTGTACTAGGGCTTTCTCGAGTTGCAGTGAGCAGGGCTACTCTATTTGCTGTGTGTGAATTTCTTGTTGCAGTGGCTTATCTTATGACGGGCTCTAGGGTGCTCAGGCTTCAGCAGTTGTGGTGCACAGGCTTAGTTGCTGCGTAACATGTGGAATCTTCCCAGACTGTGTCCCCTGCATTGGCACTTAGACTTTCCACCACTGAACCACCTGGGAAGTCCAGTGTTAGGCTGCTTACACTGCATTTACCTACTCCCGCCTTTCAAGCTGTGGGCTTCCTCGGTGGCTCAGTGGTAAAAGAATCTGCCAACAGAGGAGTAACAGGAGATGATGGTTTGATCCTTGAGTCAGGAAGATCCCCTGGAGGAGGAAATGGTAACCCATTCCAGTATTCTTGACTGGTCACAAAGAGACAGGACTGAGCACACACACATACACACTTCTTGTACTATTGTTACTTATTTTAGTTTTGCTATTATCTAGTCGCTAAGTCATGTCCAGCTCTTGTGTGACCTCATGGACTGTAGTTCATCAGGCTCCTCTGTGCATGGGATTTCCCAGGCAAGAATATTAGAGTGGGTTGCCATTTCCTCTTCCAGGGGGATCTTCCCAACCCAGGGATCAACCTTGCTTTTGCTCCATGCTCTCAAAAGTGACAGTTGGGTTTTTTGGTCTCTTTGTATTTGGGGGGCCAGAATTTGCCCCAACTGTACATGCATGTACATGCATGTAGTTATTTTTAGTCTCACACAGTTTCTTTGTATTTTGCCACTCGAGGAGAGATGTGTCCAGGTCAAGCACTGCAGCACTGCATTGAAGAGCCCAAGGCCCCAGCTGGTCTCACTGATTCAGATTTCAGAGCTACTGTGTAGTCACTGTGACTCTGCATGCTGTTAAAACTGGCACATACTCTTTTCCCTTCCAGTAGTTTTTTTATCCCATTCAGCTGACCATGACTCAGGACTTATTTTCTTTTTCCAGAATGGAACTTCTTGCATGTTTTTTTCCTTGAGTATAAAGCTTGACTCTCCTAACATTTTCAACCACTGTGTTATCCTGCCTGTTCCCTTTCCATCATAGCACTTATCTTGGTTTTAATAATATATTACTAAAGTAGTGTCTGTCTCCCTAACTAGGTAATTGTTAAGCTTCAGAAGGGCAGGGACCATGACTGTTTTGTTCATATTTTTATTCCGATTACATGCAGGTGAACACATGGTCCTCCCTGCATGGTAAATGAATAATAACAATAATAAAAACCTTCCACATAATTTACAAATGGCAAGCAGATTTCTGATTCATTAGCTCAGACTGTTATTGTTCATGCCATGATCATCTTTTGAAAAAGTCACAGATCTATGAAGACTAAATCCACTAAAATATATACACAGGCTAATTTCAAATGCAAGCTTCCCAGGTGGCTCGGTGGTAAAGGATCTGCCTGCCAATGCAGGATTAGCAAAAGATGCAGGCCGATCCCTAGGTTTGGAAGATCCCATGGAGAGAAAAATGGCAACCCTTCTCCAGTATTCTTGCCTGGAAAATGCCACGGACAGAGAAACCTGGAGGGTTATTGTCCGTGGGGTCATCAAGAGTTGGACATGACTGGGCACATAGCACAGGGCAATTTCAAATGGGCACTACAAGTAGTCAACAATTATTTCTTATTCACCTTAATTTTGTGACACTTTCCTCATATTATCTCTTATATTCTCTCACTTAGGAGATCTGATCTGTTTAGTTGAATATAATGTGATCAACTAGTTTGAGCTTTCTCATCTACTCTTCATTTCAGAATAATTTATCTTTTCAAGGTACTTTCTAATCTCTGCTTTCAACATGGAAGGCACAGCAGTCTGTTTTCTCCAGATACTCTGGGTTCTTGCTTCCTTAATTACTCCCTTCTATCTACAGCAACTATAATCTCTTTCATTTATCCATTTTGCTCTGTCCTTAGATTTTCATTTATTCAACAAATATTTATTAAATGCTTATAAATACTTTTCGTTGTTTTAGGCTCTTTGAATATATCAATGTGTAAATACTAATGGAATTTATGTAGGCATGGAGGGAGACAGACAGTAAATAAACATGCAAATTACAGCATCATTGACTCAATGGACATGAGTTTGAACAAACTTGGGAGATAATTGGACAGGGAAGCCTGATGTCCTGCAGTCCATGGGGTCCCAAAGAATCGGACAGGACTGAGTGACTGAACCAAAAAGATTTTATTAAAGAGAAAAATAAAGCAGGGGAGTAGTTTAGGAATTGAGGTGGGGTGGAGTGCTTCAATTTTAAAAAAGGGTCAGGAGAGGCTTTACTGGGGAGGTAATAGAGCCCTGAAAGAAGTGAGAGAACTAGTCTCATGAGTATCTGGGTGTTATGGGCTGAACTGTGTCTCCTTTGAAATTCATGCATTTAAGTTCTGACCCTAGTACCCCCTCAAATGTAACCTTATTTGGAGAGAAACCTTTTAAGGAGGAGATTAAGATAAAATGAGGTGGTAATGAGGGCTATGATTTGGCCCATGTGGAAGCTGGAAACCCAGTGAAAAGTGTTTTATACAGGAAAGACTGATGTACTGGGTTAGCTATTGTTGTTCAGTTGCCAATTCCTCTCTGACTCTTTGGAACTCCATGGACTGCAGCAGGCCAGGCCTCCCTGTCCCAAACCATCACCCAGAGTTTGCCAGGTTCGTTTCCACTGAATCAGTGATGCCATCCAACCACTTCATCCTCTATCTGGGTTTATTATATAGAAGATAAAATGGAGAATCTTCTTTAGAATTTAGCAGTGGTGGCCACAGCATGAGCAGTTTGATGGAGTTGTGGGAACAAAAGTAGTGTGTTTGACAAGGAGACAAGAGGAATCGAAGGCACTTTAGTTTTTCCTGTACTGAGCAACTATAAAATATGGTTGACTGTGGAAGGGGATGTGGAGGGTTTTGCTTTTGGACTGAAGAAATTAAGAGCATGTCTGTATGCCAGTAGCTTAAAAAAAATAAGATCTTCAAAATTTTGATGGGGACATAGCCTCACATATAGTCACACAATTGGTCTCATCTTTAATGCTCTTTTGAAAACACTGCTGAGGAATTCAGAGCAGTTGGGTTGTTTCTAAACCATAACTCTTATCACTTCACTCATCTGCTAGGGAATCTTCAGGGTGTCCCAAACTGCATGAAAAGTTCTAATGCCTTGGCCAAACATTCAAATCTCGTTTGGCCTTTTGTGGTTTTATCTCTTTCTTGCCCTCTTAGCGAACTACAAAGCATGGCAGACCAGGATCAGAAGGCTTGGATGAAAAGTCATGGTTCTGTAAATAACTACTTATGTGACTGTAGACAAATGACGTAAGTGCAGCAGGCCTGTGCTCCTTCTCCTTTCTAACAAGGAAGGGGCGTGTCGGATAGACTAGATTGCTGTAGGTCCCCGAAGAAATCAGCATCTCTAAACAAACGGTAATTCCCAGCCCAGAGGCTGGATCTTCTACCCAACTCACGTTACCCCTTCCACTTTCAGGAACTATTTTTCCTGCTCTTCTTTTGGGTTTCCAAACGGACCAGGCTTTACAGCGGTAACTCCTTGAAGATCGGCCGCCTCCCCACCACCAGGGACTCGCCTTTCACTCTTCCTTTCACTTGGGACTGTCCCCTCCGCAGTCAGAATCCGCCACGTAGTAAGTGCTGCTTCCAACCAATCAAGAAGAAATTATCTCAGGCTTTTGAGGGACACCCGCTTCCACCAATGATCTTCAAGTATTCTCTAGCGCCTCGCTTTGAGGGGCGAGACCAATCAGCACAATGGCCAATCTTCTCTGGGGAATGGCGTTCTGGGTACTGCCAAATCAACCAATCAGGCAAAAAAACTGCCTGGAGGGGCGTTTCTCATTGGTAAGCGCGTCCGGAAGAGGGCAGGCCTCGGGCTAAAGGCAATACAATTTGATTGGCAGCTTTGCTGTTGACAACCCAGGAGAGCCCACCTGCTCCAACAAGACTAGCGTCGGTGCCCAGAGTGGCAGAGTCTGCAGCCAGTCAGCGAGCAGATGTGCGGAAAGATGGTTCAATGGGCGATGTCCGGGGGAGGCTGTCACTCAGGTGGCGCTGGCGGAGGCCGGGCTAAGACGTGGCCGAGGGAAAGCTGCTGGACTTCCTGACCGTCTAGGCGGCGGCAGAGTCCCTAGTGCGTCCTCGCCTTGGTCGGGGATTTAGAACACGGGAGAGGCGGGCGCCGGTGGCTACACCTCCATGCCGGCTCGCGGGGCGGGCCGCTGATGGAGCGCGCCACCGGCCTAGGGTCGCTGGCACGGACGCTGCTACTGGCGCTGCTTCTGGGGCTCGTGGCGGGGACAGTGGCCGCGCGGCGCACCTCTGACCTCCTCGCACCGACAGCGGAGGCGGCGTTCGGCCTCGGGGCCGCTGCGGCTCCCACCTCGGCTACGCGGGTGCCGGCGGCGGGCGCCGTAATTGCGGCCGAAGTGACGGTAGAGGACTCCGAGGCGCTGCCGGCGGCTGCAGGCGAGCAGGAGCCACCGGAGCCGGAGCCGGAAGAGGAGCCAGATATTCGGCCATGCGGCAGGTAAGGGGCGCGGGTAGAGCATCGGGATCGCTGACCCCTGAAGGCGACTTGTTTATGCGCGTGCCCCGCGGAGGATCTGGGGGCCGCGGTCCCCCCCCGCCGCTACTTCTAGCTGGCAGAGGACTGCTGGTGACCTGGGGGAAAGAGCGGAGCAGCCTGCCCATCCCCTGGACCAGAGAAGGGCCTCACTCTGCTCCCTGGCGCCCAGTTGTAGTTCCCTGGTGCGAACAGCATCCTCAAAGGTACCTAGAGGATGCTCGGAGAACGGAATGAGAAGTGGGAAAGAAACGTTTCTTTCTTTCATTGCTTTCGAGCTTTACTCGTACCCCAAGCAACTTAGAGCACTCCTCACCGTTTTTTGTTGTTGTTGTTGTTGTTGTTGTTTTAATGAATTAATTTATGTCTGTGCTAGTGTGACAGCTGTATGGGGAAAGAACTTCATAAAGAGATTTCAACATTTTTCTTTAAATACATCCTTGGAGTGCCCACGCACCAAGGTTGAGGTCAGTATTTCTCTAATTGAGATCTGTGGAACACCTGCATTAGAACCGCCCGGGGAGGTTGACTGTACAGTTTTCTAAGTCCCATTCCAGATTGACTGGATTAGACTTCCTCAGGGTAAGAAACTGGAATCTGCGCATTTAATACGCACTGCAGACAATTCTTGAGCACACTAAAGTTTAGAAACTATGGTTTTGTTTGAATTTTGGCAGTTCTTTGATATTTAGAGGGTTTAGTATATAAACATTTAATATAGGGCTGTTTTGGTTGAGTTGTTTCATCTCCTTAAAAACGTTTCTTAAAGATACATGTTTTAAAGCACTTTTCATGGCTGGGCACACATGAGGCATTTTAATGGTAAATTATTTCGCAGATGACTAACTTTAGCACACCCGAGGAGAAAGTGAGATCCCATTTAAGGGATGGAATGATAACAGGAGCATTAGGTAAATTAACCCAGAGAGGGTTACTGGATTAGAAAGTATTTTAAGCTTAAATGTAGTAATGACTAGATTATGACATATTAGTTTTACTTTTTCAGTTAAATATCAGAGCTTTGATCTATATGCCTGGGTGAGGGCGCTAAGTCACTTCAGTCGTGTCCAATTCTGTGACCCTGTGGACAGTAGCTCGGCAGGCTGCTCCATCCATGGCATTCTCCAGGCAAGAATACTGGAGTGGGTTACCATCCCCTCCTCCAGGGGATCTTCCGACCCAGTGATTGAACCCACCTTAGCAGGTGGGTACTTTACCACTAGCATCACCTGGGAAGTACTAAAATTTTAGAAACACCCTTTGAATGTTTATATGTAGATGATTTTAAAATGCCAAACATTTGACAGAATATTCAGAGGTTTTGCTAATGAATTAGCTAGCTATCCAGAAAGAATGTTTTTATTTATCTTAAACTTCTGAAGCACTTGCCCAAAGTGAGTTACATGAAGTAGTCTGTTTCATTTTTCTTAAAATACAGATCCACTGGAGCAGGTATTTATTGGTACTTAAAAGGCACCCCCACCATGATGCCCTGAGGTTACAGAGGTTAGGCAGATAGCCCCTGTCCTCCAGCAGTAGGTTCAGTCCAGCAGTGAGGATTAAATAAGATGACCCATAATGACGTTACAGGGCAGAAGCCGTGCAAATTAAGTGCTCTCGGTGTCCCATGTTTCTTGTGGTGTTCAGTGAGTGGTACTGGGGTGAGGTAGGAAAGAAAACAAGAAAATACTCTGGCAGAATGAGTTGCTTCCTCAAAAGTGGGTAGAAATGTGGTGAGCAGAGGCTGAACTTGAAACAGCGAGGAGCACAGAAGCTGTGTGTTTAGGGAGGGCTTCTCAGGTGGTGCTAGTGGTAAAGAAAATGCCTGCCAATGCAAGAGATGCAAGAGACTCAGGTTTGATCCCTGGGTCTGGAAGATCCCCTGGAGGAAGGCATGGCAACCTACTCCAGTATTTTTGCCTGGAAAATTCCACGGACAGAGAAGCCTGATAGGCTGCAGCCCACAGAGCCCCAAAGAGCCGGACACGACTGAATGCATACACACACACCCGTTATTTTGTTTGTATGCATCTGTGTGTATGTGTGCATGTGAGTGACTTGTAGGTATGAAAGAGTTACAGACATGCATACATATGGGCAGGGAGGGGTAGATGATAAGGCTAGAAAAATAGGTTGCAGCCATGTTGTATATATATAGCCATATGCTGGTAACATCATCATCACCTGGAAATGGTAAAAATGTTAGAAATCCAGGCACCGCTGAGACCCACTGAATGAGTATCTGCATTTTAAGAAGATCAGCATGCAGTTCACATGTGAACTACAGTTTGTTCATTTGTTTTTGGCTGCACCCCTTGGCATGTAGGATCTTAGTTCCCTGAATGGTGCATGCTAAGTCACTTCAGTCGTGTCTGACTCTGTGATCTTATGTACGGTAGCCAGCCAGGCTCCTCTGTCCATGGGATTCTCCAGGCCAGAGTACTGGAGGGAGTTGCCATTTCCTCCTCCAGGGGATCTTCCCAACCCAGGAATTGAACTTGTGTTGTTACGTGTACCTGCATTGGTAGGTGGGTTCTTTACTGCTAGCGCTACCTGGGAAGCTCCCTTAGTTCCCCAACCAGGGATCAAACCTGTGCCCCCTGCAATGAAAGTGAGGAGTCTTAACCACTAAACCATCAGGAAAGTCCCTCATGCACTACAGTCTGAGAAGTGTTGTGTAGAGTATCTCAAATGCCAGGCCTGATCTAAGTTTGTGTTTAGGGACTATTTCTCTGGCATTACTGTGTACAGTAAAAAAACTTGAGTTGTGGAAACCAAAAGGAGTATGTTATAGCAGTGTCCGTGAGAGGTGCACTGTCCAGTGGCTAGAGAACAGAGAGGGTAGAGTTGAGAGATTGCAGATGGTACCTTGGTTCTTAGCAAATAAATTGATTCCTCCTCTCTTGGTACCAGCAGCTAAAGATGCAGATGGGATGGCTAGGGAGTAGAGCACAGGTGGAAAGTGGAAAGATTAAGGGGAGCAGGGAGGAAAAAGTAACTGGGTTGGTGTTGGACATGGTGACTTGGCAGTGCTGGCAGGAAGTCTAGAGGGAGAGATTAAGTAGGAAACAGTGCCTGCAGGTGGAGAGATGTCAGGGTAAATGGTTGAAACTGTGCAAAGAGGAGCTTGTGATAAAAACTTCGGGAAATGCCCTTTATGTTTTGGAAAGATAAGTCGGCAAAGGAGAAAGGTACAGCTGGCGAGGTTGTACAGGAGGCATAGGGTGAGGACTGAGAAGATGAAGGTAGTGGTAAAGATCCTGCCTGCCAGTGCAGGTGGATGTAAGAGAGGGTTCAGTCCCTGAGTCAGGAGTGACAACCCACTCTAGTATTTTTGCCTGGAAAATCCCATGGACAGAAGAGCCTTGCAGGCTACAGTCCATAGGGTTGCAGAGAATTGGATGACTGAAGTGACTTACCAAGCAAGCAAGCATACTTAAACAAGGGGTTAAAGATTCATCCTTTTTGGGAATTCCCTACTGGTTCAGTGGTTAGGACTCTGAGCTTCCACTGCTGGGTGCATAGGTTCAGTCCCTGGCTGGGGAACTAAGATCCTTTAAGCCACGCTACACTGCTCCCTGCTCTCCACAACCCCCAGAGAAAAGATTCATCCTTTTTGGCCCCACTTCCTCAGTCCCTCACTGTTAAACCTGTTGAGATTGCTGATCTTCTTTATATATTCAGAGAGTGCGAGCTTATATAGACAGGTTGGAAAAGAAAGGAATAGGCGAGGAGGCGAAGGTAGTTGGCAGGCAGAACTACTTCTTTCTCAGAAAGAAAAAGAGTGAAAAGAGAGGAGTTTTGCCTGCCAGAGAATAAGAGATCTTTGGCAAACAGAATTGGTTAGGATAATATGGGCTGGGGTTTAGGTGTCTGCCTAGTAGCTTAAGATAGCATGGAAAGTTTGAGAAACCTTGAGTAAGTAAATTGGTAGTATTGACAAGAGATAAATATGTAGTTTGTAAAAGACTTTTTTTAAGTGCGCTACAGAAAATGAAAAAAGAGAGAATATCAGTTCTATAATAATAAACCAATATCCTGTTTATTTAAAGAAGGAAGATTAGAGAAACAAATCTGGATTAGCCAACCGTTTATTGCAGATAACTGTGAAGAGCCATAGTCTTTGCAAAACTTTTAAAAGTAGGAGGTGGGAAATTGAGATCTTTGTTTTTACAGGTTGTCTTTTGTCTCCCAGGAAACAGAATGCAACTTGCTCATTCTTTTTTTTTTTTTTCTCTTGATGGAATTTTCATTTTCTTGTGATAGAATTTTCAGTCTAAATGCTTACTTTGCATCTCAGGCTTATAAATAAGTGAATAAACTATTTTCCCCCCTTTAAAAAGTAGCTAAAATGAACTTGTTTTTCTTGTAGCAGTCTTGTCAGTGGTTCTCCTGGCAAATATTACATTTAGTTGAAATTTAAATGAGAAACGGTCATTCCAGAGTATTGGCAAGAAAGTCAAAAATCTTACCTCACTGTTCGGTTTTGTGCATGCACGTTGGTGTTAAATGATGAGTTACCAGTTTTCTGAGTTAAGCACAAAAAGCAAACTGCCAGATGTCACTTGGCATTCTTGTGATGGGTTAAGCATTCTCAATTGACATCTGACAACCTTGGAAGTTGTAAAGCACTAGTTTTAGCTATCACACCAATTTTTAAAGTATTATGTTCCTTTTGCCTCTGATTCCCCTCTAACAAAAATGTCACTACATTTGACCTTCATTTCATCTCTCATGCTTCTTTAATTTGTGCATCTGTAAACTGGAATTTTTGGATTTAATGAGTTGTAACAGGAAAGCACTTCCCAAATATAAGATGATTTAATTCCTCTTTATTTATTTCTCCTCTCTATCCTTTACAAGCTGATCTGATCTGAATCAATGGTTTAGAAATCTAGTCTTCCTCAGATTTTCAAATTCATAATCAAGCCTTTTTTTTTTCCAACTAAAATGACTATTGAATAATAGAATTACAAGATACAGTGTTGAAAGGAAACTCGGTTATCTGTTTACTTTTCTGACCCCAGACTTTTTTTTTTCTCTTATTTAAAACTTTTTATTTTGTATTGGGATCTAGTGGATTAATAATGTTGTGACAGTTTCAGGTGTACAGCAAAGGGACCTAATCATAGATACCATGTATCCATTCTCCCCTAAACTCTCCTCCCATCCAGCTGCCACATAATATTGAGCTGAGTTCCATGTACTATACAGAAGGTCCTTGTTGCTTACCATTTTAAATATAGGACTATGTACATGTCCATCCCAAACTCCCTAACTGTCCCGTCCCCTTGGCAACCATAAAACCCCAGACTTTTAAAGTTCACTAAGAATCACACTGAAAGAAGAATTTGTGCATAACTTTCAAGGCAGGCTATAAGCCAAAGTAAATATACTTGGTGAGTAATGGATTATCCTTCCTGTCTATAATTGTCTTTTTAGTGTGACTGACACCTGGACTCTGGCTTTGAGATTGACAGGGTTGAGGAAACTGTTCTGTATTCACACTCCTGGGCACAGAAGATGACCTGTCTTTATCACCTGCTGTAAGCTGTGGCTCCCACATGGTCCTTCATTCCATAGTGTCTGGAAACTTCATCTGGTTTCTTTTTTTTTTTTGGTAAGATAGGAGCTGATTGTATATTTCCATTACAAAACATTTTAAAATGCAGAAAGTAAAGCTGGTAGGTTTTAGAACTTAAGTGTGAGAGGGGGAAAATTTTTTTTTGTTTTTCAGAAAGAGACAGACTTAAGAGAACAAACTTACTGTGGTTGATGTGGGGGGAAGGGGTAGTTAGGGAATTTGGGATGGACATGTACACACTGCTATATTTAAAATGGATAAGCAACAAGGACATGTGTGTATAGCACATGGAATTCTGTTTAGTGTTATGTAGCAGCCTGGATGGGGGAGTTTGTAGAACAGATACATGTATATGTATGACTGAGTGCCTTCACTGTTCACCTAAAACTAACGCACTGTTGTTAATAGGCTGTGTGCTAAATTACTTCAGCCGCATTGGACTCTGCGACCCTTTGGACTGTAGCCTGCCAGGCTCCTTTGTCCATGGGATTCTCCAGGCAAGAATACTGGAGTGGGTTGCCATTTCCTCCTCCAGTTAATCAGCTATATCCCAATACAAAATAAAAAGTTTAAAAAACATTGTTTTAATGTTTTCCACGCTGTTCTATTTGTCAATAACCATTTTATTTAAAAGATTTCATAGAATAGAGCAGACAAAGTGCTTTGAAAATGTTTAATTCTAATTGGAAATGGATATCTGCTGTTCTTACTTGGTTTACAACATTGAAAAATTAGACTGTATTTCTGTAAGGCTTAGCTGATATGTCAGAGTTATATAGTTAGTAATTTTTGGCACTATATTTGTTTGTATTGGGGGCATGACTAGTCTTGTGACAGGTTTAAATAAAGGAAGTTTGATCTGAAGATTTACTTAGTAGGTGAGGACTACAAAGTAAAGTCCAATTAATACATTTGTTTTTCAACAAGAATATATGCTTCCTTGAGTGAGACCATATATTTTAGTCAGAGGATTCTTGGTTACATTAAAAAAAAAGCAGATTTAACCCAATCACATTTTTAATTTTGTGACTTTTTTTTTCCTATGAAAAGAAATGTGCAATTTAAAAATAAGCAGTTGTTAATGTAGAAACTATTCAATCGATAGAACTTTCTACTGTCACCTACTCTGTTTCAAATGGGAAATTTATTCAGGCAAAGTTACTGTATGAAAGAATTCAGCATTTATTTATCAGACTCTGATAAACTTAATTATAAATAGGCAGGGATTCTGGGTAATGGAAGTCGGAGCAAACAAAATTTTTTTAAATTGGTATTCATTGTGGCCTAAGAGCATTTCTGCTCAGTTAAGGGCATAATCAGAGCAGTAACAGGATGTGTGACATTTTGATGAGATTTCTGGGAGGAATAAAAGCTACACATTATAGTAAGATAGGAGTCGCCACTTATGTAGACATACAGTTAACGGAATAGTTGGATTAGAGTTTAAAAAAACCCCAAAATTTATACTTAACAGTTCTGTCCAAAATATCTCTTAGGTGTGTGACCTTTGCCAAGTTGCATCTTTTCACATCTTTCTCAGCTCCTTTCTTGTTTTATGTGAGTAGTAGTATCTGCCCCAGCAAAATTTATTCATCCAACGAACATTTACTGCATCTTATAGGAGCTCCACACTATTGGGTGCTGGGAATGGATACATGGGCTGTCCTTGAGTCCAGGCCTGAGAGGAAGCTGCACGTGTTAAAGAATTAACTGTACTGAAATGGATGATAATGACATAAGAGGAGTTGGAGAGCAGAAGAGAATGGAGACGTCAAGTGAGCGAGCCCTTGAACAGGAAGTGTCAAGGAAGGTCTCGGCTGCTGGGATGATGTGAGCACAGGCTCAAAGCTGTGCTTGCTAAACCAGGGCTCCGGGACCCTTATATGCTTGCTTGTGGGGGAGCCAGGAGATTGATTCTATGTTTTCCAAATAACCTAAGGCCATTCACTGAGGAGAAGGCCAATTAAAAAGTCAAGTTTTCTCGAGTTTGCACTGGAACTAAATACCAGACTTAATTAGTAATATTAGCTCTTTCTTTCCAGAAGTCTTGAATATTGTGAGTAGTACTTAAATAGTTTCTCTAAAGAGAGGAAAATTCATTAGAAGTGATATTTGGGGGACATATGAAATCATTTAAAAACATGAGACAACCAAAAAATAAAGAAAAAGAAGACGTGAGACAAGAGCCAAGTTAACAAAGGAACTTTGTTCAAAGAGTTAGAAACCTAGGTTATGCCAGATTATGCGTGATACCAAGTAGCGTGGCCCTTATTCAGTGGGCACAGGGAGCTTTGGAAGTTGATCAGATCTCAATTATAGAAACAAAACTGTCAGAAGAGTAGAGGAAGGAAGAAACCGGAGGCAGGAAGTCTTTTTTTGTTTATTTGTTTTGGGTTTTGTTTTCTGTTAAAATTTTTTTAGTTAGGTTTTTTTTTTTTGGTTTGTTTTAGTGTAGGCTGGACATCTTTTTAAGATGTTCTAATGTCATAGAACAAGGGCACTGGGATAAAGAAGAATGAAAAGATTTAAAGGAAGCTTGAAAAACAGATCAGGAGTACACGACTGCTGTTGAAATGCAGGGGGTGAGGGAGGAGGCAGGTTTCATTTCTGATATAGATGTTCAGTGATAGGGTGGATGCAGAAAGCCTGGGGAGAGAGGGGAAGCTTTCTGAACGCGTTGTGGTGATGCCCTGCTGAAAATGCTGAACTGGGGTTGGGAGAGGGATGAACTGTAAATACTACATTCGTTTAGAGAGCTGTCAGGTTACACATACAGTAAGTGATGGACTTTGGATAAAACTAGAACTCCTCGGCCTACATTTTGGAGATTGAAAGCTGTCAGGATGGCAGGTCCTCGAGGATGGGGGCAAGGACTGGTCTAGAATGGGAGACAGCCAGTGTTCCAACTAAGGGCTTCCCTGGTGGCTCAGTGGTAAAGAATCCACCTGCTGATGCAGGAGACATAGGAGACACAGGTTCAGTTCCTGGATTGGAAAGATCCCCTGGAGGAGGGCATGGCAACCCACTCCAGTATTCTTGCCTGGGAAGTCCCATGGACAGTGGAGCCTGGTGGGCTATAGTCCATAGGGTTGTAAAGAGGCGGACATGACTGAATGACTGAGCACACTCACTGTGCTCCACCTACCACTGGAGGGACAAACCTGATGAGGGGAGGAGACCTGGCCTCAAGAGAGGTCATTGCAAACCTTTCTTGAAAGGGGCTTTGAAGAATCACACTATGAGTGAGGGAAAGTGCTTGCTGCTGACTCATCCAAACAGACTTTGTAAACTGAAGCAGCCTGTAAGTGAGAGAAACTTCTAGAGATTGCTGATAGCATTGATCAGTAAGCCATCTTCATCCAGGTAATGGATTATTATTTTATTATTATTATTTTTTTACTCCCAGGCAGTCGCCCTTTGAGGTAAATCACTCTTTGCCAGACTGGTCTTATCTTGAGACTCACCTCAAGAAATTGTTTAGCCACCATCTCTGAAACCCCACTGCAGAGGGAACCTCTGAATCTTCACTGGTTTTCAACAAGCACTCCAGATTATTTTGGTAATCAGGTCAATTTGAGTTATGCTGAGCTAGGTGAAATCGTCTTGTTTTATCCATGAAAAAGCAATTTGAATGGAGCCATGAGCAGAACAACAGCAGGGCCATGGGGATGGGCACACAGGGTTGACTTCAAAGCTCTGATTCTTTCCCCTGGAAATGCTGCCTGTGTAGTTCTTTAGATTTTTAAATAAGTTAGAGTTTTTCATCTCGTTCATAGAAACTGCCAAACAGAGTGGGATCATGGGGAGATAAATGGCCTTAGATTCTCCCTGGTTTTTTTTTGTTGTTGTTGTTGGTTTTTTTTTTTGAGGAAAGAGGAGACCTTGATGTTTGTTCTAAGTGCTGTATCTTATTTTGACCTCTGGTTGTTCTGCATTCAGCTGGAGGACTGTTTTTCAGCAGTGTCTGTCTCCTTCATGTGGCTCTCAACCAGTAGTATTTCAGAGCATCTCTCTCCAAGAATGGATAAGATGTAAATATCTCAACTGTTAAGTATCTCTTTGCCCTCCAGCTGTTACTTATTTCCAGCAGCAGCAGAAGGAAAAGCCCTCTTCCAGTGATGTGCTTGACAGAGCCCATAAATTGTAGCAGTAGGGATAATGAATTTTCTTCTGACACCTGACATGGACTTCCCAGGTGGCTCAAGTGGTAAAGAATCCACCTGCCAGCGCAGGAGATGCAGGAGGCACAGGTTTGATCCCGGGGTCAGGAAGATCCCCTGGAGAAGGAAATGGCAACCCATTCCAGTATTCTTGCCTGGGAAATCCCATGGACAGAGGCGCCTGGTGGGCTACGTTCATGCGGTCGCAAACAGTTGGACATGCCTGAGCATGCAAGAAGAATTGACAGGGTTTGTTATAGAAATTTCTGTTATTCCCATTAAGAAGAGTTAAAAAGAATTAAGGATATGCCATTCAAATCTACGAACCAGATTATACTAAATATCAGTGGCCAGTTAAGAGTGTGATGTACTTAACTGTTCCTGCCTGCATGTTTTTCTTTCTTTCTCTTATTGCTGGAATTCACACATACCCTCTAGATACAATTCATCATCTGAAAAGATCTTATTTTCTGAAAATATCTTGTTGATGTTAAAAAGCAGAATCTTTACTAAGACATATGCGTCTCTTTTTTAAAAAAATGTGTATTCTCAGCTGTTTTGTCTTCGTTGCTGCTTGGCTTTTCTCTAGTAGTGGTGAGCAGGGGGTGCTCTCCATTGCAGTGCTCTGGACTCTCACTGTGGTGGCTTCACAGCTCGTGGAGTATGGGCTCTAGGCACGCGGGCTTCAGTACTTGTGGCCACAGGCTCAGTAGCTGTGGCTTGCAGGCTCTGGAGCGTGGACTCAGTAGTTGTCACAGATGGGCTTAGTTGCTCTGCAGCATTTGGGTTCTTCCCAGACCAGAGATTGAACCCATACAGCAAAGTGACTCAATTGTAAGTATATAATATACTCAATTATATATATATATATATGTATGTATGTATGTATGTATGTATATTATTTTTCATTTTCTTTTCCATGGTGGTTTGTCAGGTATGAATTTTTATACCTTTCATTAGGATATAATTTTTTGGCTTACTTTATCCTTCTTCTCCAAATCCTAGTAGATCTCTTTAGAATACAAGATAATGGGTGGGGAAGGAAGTCCAGTTGTTCCTTTTCTTTTGATTTGTTATTTAAAATTATTAGTTTGTAGTATGGCAAAATCTTTATTTTTATAAATTCAGTTCAGTTGTTCAGTCGTGTCCGACTCTTTGCGACCCCATGTGTTGCAGTACGCCAGGCCTCACCAACTCCCGGAGTTCACCCAAACACACATTCATCAAGTCCGTGATGCCATCCAGCCATCTCATCCTCTGTCGTCCCCTTTTCCTCCTTCCCCCAATCCCTCCCAGCATCACACTCTTTTCCAATGAGTCAACTCTTTGCATGAGGTAGCACAAAGTACTGGAGTTTCAGCTTTAGCATCATTCCTTCCAAAGAACACCCAGGACTGATCTCCTTTAGAACGGACTGATTGGATCTCCTTGCAGTCCAAAGGACTCTCAAGAGTCTTCTCCAACACCACAGTTCAAAAGCATCAGTTCTTCGGCGCTCAGCTTTCTTTACAGTCCAACTCACATCCATACATGACCACTGGAAAAACCATAGCCTTGACTAGATGGACCTTTGTTGGCAAAGTAATGTCTCTGCTTTTCAATATGCTATCAACTGGAATTTCATCCCTCCACTAGCTTTGTTCGTAGTGATGCTTTCTAAGGCCCATTTGACTTCACATTCCAGGATGTCTGGCTCTAGATGAGTGATCACACCATTGTCATTATCTTGGTCTTGAACATCTTTTTTGTACAGTTCTTCTGTGTATTCTTGCCACCTCTTCTTAATATCTTCTGCTTCTTTTAGGTCCATACCATTTCTGTCCTTTATTGAGCCCATCTTTGCATGAAATGTTACGTTGGTATAGATAAGGAACTAAATGAAATTAACACTTTTATTCACTTGATAAATTTATTCATTTGCTAACTGAGTAAGTTCTCTGAAAGGTTTCAAAGGAGTTTACTTGAACTGGCTTGTCTTATTTTCCTTGAAAGGTTTCAAAGGAGACCACTTGAACTGGTTTGTGTTGGTCAACTTGTAGCTTTACTTTGAATTTCTATATATTATGTATGAAGTAGAATAGATAAAAGTAGCATTTTATAATCCAAACAAGGAACATAACTGTCTATGCTTAATTTGTATCATCTTTGAGAAGTAGACAAATATACCTAACAGATTCCTAGAAGGACTGTTCAACACATCTTTTCATTCCACAAATATTTATTTACAGCTTATCATGTATCTGGGGTGTATGTTCCTGGATGCGAAGGAACAGCAGGTACAAAGATCTGAGGGCAAATTACACACGATGTGTTTGAGGAATCGGGGATATTGATTTTAGGCATGTGAACACTGAGAAGCCTGTTACACAGTCTGAATCTGGCAGGCAGTTAGATATGTATGCCCAGAGTTCAGGGAAGGGGCCTGGAACCAGAAATATAAATTTGGAAGTGGCAAATGTATGTTGTTATTGTTGCTGCTGCTTCTAGGTTGCTTCAGTCATGTCGGACTCTGTGCGACCCCATAGATGGCAGCCTACGAGGCTCCTCTGTCCCTGGAATTCTCCAGGCAAGAATACTGGAGTAGGTTGCTATTTCCTTCTCCAGGGGATCTTCTCAACACAGGGGTCAAACCCATATCTCCTGCATTGCAGATGGATTCTTTACTGTCCAAGCCACCAGGAATAGATGATATTTTAAGCTAGGAGAGAACTAAAGAAAGTACATGTAGGTAGAGAATATTTTTGGAGATAGGAGAGATGAGGAGCAACCAGGAAATGAGACTGAGAAAGGAAGCTTAGAATGGAGAAAAAATAATCAGGAGAGAATGGTGTCATGGAAGCTGTGTGAAGGGTAGTTGACAGAGGATAAACAACCAGGTCCTAATGTATGTGTTATTCACTAAGTGGTGTCCCACTCTTTGCAACTCTGTAGACTGGGGCCTGGCTCCTCCTGCTGCATAACACAGGGTTGTTCAGTGACTCAGTTGTGTCCGACTCCTTGCAACCCTATGAACTGCAGCATGCCAGGCTTCCCTGTACTTCACCATCTCCTGGAGCTTGCTCAAACTCATGTCCATTGAGTCGGTGATGCCACCCAACTGTCTCATCCTCTGTTTTCCTCTTCTCCTCCTGCCTTCAGTCTTTCCCAGCATCAGGGTCTTTTCAAATGAGTTAGCTCTTCACATTTAGGTGGCCAAAGTATTGGAGCTTCAGCATCAGTCCTGCCAATGAATATTCAGAACTGATTTCCTTTAGGATTGACTAGTTTGGTCTCCTTGCAGTCCTAGGGACTCTTGAGTCTTCTCCAACACCACAGTTCAAAAGCATCAGTTCTTCAGCGCTCAGCTTTCTTTATATTCCAACTCTCACATCCATACATGACTACTGGATAAACCATAGCTCTGACTATACAGATCTTTGTTGGCAAAGTAATGTCTGCTTTTTAATGTGCTGTCTAGGTTAGTCATAGCTTTTCTTTCAAGGAGCAAGTGTCTTTCAATTTCATGACTACAGTCACCATCTGCAGTGCTTTGGAGCCCCCCAAAATAGTCTCTCACTGTTTCCATTGTTTCCCCATCTATTTGCCAAGAAGTGATGGGACCGGATGCTCTGATCTTAGTTTTCTGAATGTTGAGTTTTAAGCCAGCTTTTTCACTCTCCTCTTTCACCTTCATTAAGAAACTCTTAGTTCTTGATGTAACACAGGGAATTACATTCAATATCCTATAATAAAGCAAAATGAAGAATATGAAAAAGAACATAGGTATATGTAACTGAATCATTTTGCTGTATACCAGAACCTAACGCAACACTGTAAATCAGCTACAATTTTTTTTTTAAAGTGCCAATAAACTAGGGGGAAAAATGTAGCTGATAAAGAGCAGGAGAAGTGGCTGGTCATTGCTACTGGATGGTCAAGTGAATGGGAGTTGTCAGTGTGAAAGGCATGAGTGAGTCCCATGAAAGCCTTTTCAGTGGAGGGGTAGAGGTAAAAATTTGATTAGAAATAGTTCAGTATAGGAAGGGGATAGAGGATTTGGAGACTAAGACTATAGAACACCTCTTTCAAGGAGCTTTGTTCCAAAGTGGGGCAAGCAATGGGTTGGAAGCTGGAGCAGGGAGAGTTGATCATTATGTTTAATCTGGTTTGGTTTTTAAGTTGGGAGAAATAGCATATTTGATGGCTGGGGGTGGGAAGTGCCGTGTTAGAGAAGAAATAATTGATGGGAAAGCAAGAGGAGAGGTTTTGAGGAACAAGTCCTCATATATGCATGGGGAAAGACCTGTTGCCTGAGTGGAAGTGTTGGGAGTGGATGGGAATGTGGAAAATTCATTTGCAGTACTAGGAGGCGAGGGGGATTTCATGGGTCCAAGTGCTGATACATAGAGAGATGAGATGGTGGGATCTCTTGATTATTTCTGTTTTCATTAGTAAACACCTATCTTGGAGGCCTAGTCCCTGAGATGCGTGAGCTTGGAAGTAGTGTAGGAAGTTTGAGAAGAAAGGCAGGATGAGATAGTTAAATATAGTTAACCTAAGACAGTAGGAGAGGATAGACTAGGAACCATATTATGATTGTGGAACAACATTTGTAGCCCTTTTGATGTTGATGGTAAATGAATAAAAGTGGGACCTGTCAGCATGGTTATGTCTGTCTTCAACTGCACAGATGCAAGATGGCGCAAAGGCAGAAAGTTGAGTTTAACTCAGGTTGGAGTTCTGCTAGTCCAGTGTGACGTGTAGGAGAGGAAAAAGGGAGTTGAAGGCATGAGCAGGGAAGTGCTTAAGATGAAAGATGTGGAATTTAAGTTGGCTAAGAGGAACTTCGCTGGCAGTCTGGTGGTTAATACTCAGCATTCCCAATGCAGGGGTCCTGGGTTCAATCCCTGGTCAGAGAGCTAGATCCCACACTTGGCAGCAAAATCCCTCATGCGAGAACTAAGACCGGTACAGTCAAGTAAATAAAACTATCTTGGCTTTAAGGAAAAAACCAAAACCAAAATGAAAAACTGGATAAGGAAAAAGTAAAGGCATAATGGTAGTGAGGTTCAGGGTAACTGTGGTAGGATCAATAGCTAATAGATTCTGGTGAGATCAGAGAAGTAGAGAAGGTGAGCTGAAAAGAGGAGTTAGTGACTTGGGGTTGGGTTCTTAAAATTTCAGTGGGACAGAGAAGTTGTGATAGGTAATGACAAGGTCTTAGGGTCTGATCGTGGGAATGACTGAGGCAAGGTAGACAGATCATGAAAACCCACAGAATGTGTTAATAGTGACAATGAACCAGGAGCCCAAAATTCCCAGAGAATGGAGCCAGCAACCCAAAGATCAAAAGACAAATATTAGGAGGGGTAATGGATGGAATGATTTGATCCTGAGAGTTTTTAGAGAGGAAGGAAAGAAAATAGTCTAGAAATGGTAGCACGATATGAGGACTACACTGGATCTGGTAAGGGTGATGGAGAAAAAAAATTCTCATAGTTTCTGAAGGGGTGTCCTCAGGTTTCTGTTAGAGCAAGAAGGCAAGTGGACGTTCAGGGGAGGCTGTTTTAGGGTGAAAGCTTTGGGAGTTGGGGAAATACAAGAGTAAAGTTCAGAACAGGGTATGTTGAGTTCCAGATGGGGATCAGAGTGTGGGGACGAGGAGTGACCTTGGATTCACAAGCAGATAAAGGATAGTGCAGTTGTCTTGGAGGGCTCAAGATGAGGTGGAAAGACTACAAGAGTCGTGGGGATGTACCCCTGCTCCCTGCCCCTACAGACAGGCCTGGGGAGCAGCCGGTTCCTTTCTGGCATTCTCTATTGGCTGCACTGGGTCTTTGTTGCTGCTCTTTGGCTTTTCTCTAGTTGTGGTGCGTGGACTTCTCCTTGTGGTGGCTCTTCTTGTTGTGGAGCACAGACTCTAGAGCTTGGGCTCAGTAGTTGTGGCACATGGACTTCCTTGCTCCATGGTGTGTGGGATCTTCCTGGACCAGAGATCAAACCCATGTCCCCCGCACTGGCAGGTAGATTCTTATCCACTGGACCACCAGGGAAGTCCGGGAGAGGCTGGTTTCTTTTGAGTGTATGCCTTTGGTATCTTTCTAACTCTGTCCTTTTTGTTTTGAATTTTACAGATCATTAGTGATCATCAGCACTTTAGATGGCCGAATCGCTGCCTTGGATCCTGAGAATCATGGGAAAAAGCAGTGGGATTTGGATGTGGGGTCTGGTTCCTTGGTGTCATCCAGCCTTAGCAAACCAGAGGTGAGAGTTTTCTGTTATGTGTTGACAGGGAAGCTTAGTTAAAATGAGCACTTGTTGCTATTACTAGTAGATATTTGCTTATAGGATTGGGGCTCAGGAGCTGATCACCTAGGTGTGGGGGTTGTCTATCTCTAGCAAGCTGTGTCCCCTGGAGGCATTTGCTTAGCTCTTCTTTCCCTCAGTTCCCCCTTCTGTACAATGAGGTGGATGATGTCACCTACTTCTTAGGATTGTTTGGGGCCTGAAATGAGTTAATCGTATAAATGAGTAATTGAGGATACTATCTGCTGTACCAATAAAGCTCATTATCTGAGCTGTAACACGATCATGATTTCTTCTCCCTAACATCGTCATCATCACCATCATGAGGTCCCTAGGAATAATAAAACAAATGTAAACAACTGTGTTTTAACAGTTGGAAATACATGTTGCAAAACCCCATTAATTATTCCCTATGTGTTCCCTCAGTTGTCCATCTGAATTTTAAATATAATTCATCTGAAATTTTCTTGTAATTTTAGACAAATTGGATTATTTGCAATTAGTTGCTTTCAAAACTTTTCTGGCACGTGACTCCTGAACTTGCGCAGGTGACTGAGCCCCTCAGAGCTTTAGCATCTGCTTCGGTAAAGGCATGACATTGCCTGCCTACCTCGATGAGAGGGCAGGTTAAGGGGAATTAAATGACAGAAGTTTATTTTTCTCACCTTTAGTCTAGACTCAGATGAAGTCTCTCTCCTTTTCTGGCACTCTACCCTCTTGTTTAAATCATTTAAAACAGGTCCCTCTTTTGAGTTACGACTGCTGACATGGAAGCAGTCTTCGGTTTTCCAGAACATTCTCATCCTTTTACCTTGTTCTTAGAGGATAATCACTAGAGTACTCTTCCTCCTCCTGCCCCCACCCCCACTCTTTTTTTTTTGGCCTCATCTTGTGGGATGTGGGATCTTAGTTCCCTGACTAGGAATCAAACCCAAGCCCCTTGTAATGGAAGCATGCATTCTTAAGCACTGGATCACCAGGGAAAGTGTTAGTCTCTCAGTCATGTCTAACTCTGTGACTTCATGGACTGTAGCCCCGTCAGGCTCCTCTGTCCGTGGAATTCTCCAAGCAAGAATACTGGAGTGGGTAGCCATTCCCTTCTCCAAGGGATCTTCCCCACCCAGGGATCGAACCAAGTATCATGCATTGCAGGCAGATTCTTTACTGTCTGAGCCACCAGGGAGGCCCCTCTGGAGCACCAGGGAAGTGCCCCCCTTTTCCCCTTTCATTATCAGTCTTTCCCTTTACAAAAGCTTTTAAGCTGGTAACAAGTTTGGGGAAAACCTAGCAAGAGGGGCTTGAGAATGACCTGATTAGTGGTGATGGACTATTAGGATGGAAAAACTGCTTTCAGTGACCCCACTGCTCTCTAGAAAACCCAGGTTGAATTGCGTTCTGGAGCACTCAGGCAGATAATTAAGGAGATAGCAGTGCCCAGCCTCCATGCTTGCTGTGTGCTAAGCCTTGAGTAGACTTTCAGAGCACGTGCTGCTTATCCAGCAGTATGCTGAAAACATCTGTTGAGAATCGTGAACTTCTGTGTTGTGAATTATTAATAGAAAAGCACTTTGATTATAAATTAAGTTACAGATTTTGAATCAGGTGCAATAGTCAAATGAATCACTACCCAGACTGAAGAGTCATTTATTTGTGTCCTCCTGGGATAATGCTTGGGCACGCACATTTTGCTTTATTTTCAAACTAGACGTAAAAGGTGATGAACAAAATCAGAAGACTGTAAGCTGTTTACACCTGAGGTAACATTCTGGTGTGTTGTGGTGGTGTAAAGCATGTGTGCTTTTACAAACTAAAAGACGCATACTGATAAAAAGAGAAATTGCATGTTATGACAAATAGTTGTGATAACCTGAGTGCCACTGAATGTGTTTAAATTGTAAGCTGCTGGTCAACCTTGAAGCTTTTCTTACTATAGCAGTTATATTAGCTGTTTTTTAAACTACAATTTAATTTTCTCACTGTCCCTACCATTTTCTGTGGTTTATTAGGGCTCTCTTGTTTTTTGTTTTGAAATTTATTTATTTTAACTGGAGGCTAATACATTTACAGTATTGTCACGGGTTTTGCCATACATAGTAGGAATTATCTGTAGGCGTACATGTGTCCCCTCCATCCTGAACCACCCTCCCATTCTCCCTCCCCACCCCATCCCTCCAGGTTGTTACAGAGCACTGGTTCTGGGTGCCCTGCTTCAAGTATCAGACTCGCACTGGTTTTGGGTCTCTCTTGTTTTAAGTGTCCTGTTTCTAGTTTAATAGAAGACAACTTGATTTGCCTGTATGCTTCTGCCTTCAGCATGTTGCATTGTTGTTTAGGTTGAGCTATATGAAAAAGAAAATCCACAGGTAGTTGGGAAAAGGGAGTTATTTTAGTAGCCTTTTCATATAATTGTGGTCATTTTTTTTTGGTTCTACACAAGAACAGGTGAAAGTTTCTGGAAGGTTAGTTGCCCTGTGCGATCTCAAACCATATCAATGAGCAATTGTACTCTGTTGCAGTAACGTCCATTGGCCTGTCTTGCTTTTTACTCATGCATGATCTTCTGACACCATTGGGAAAATATTGATTCATTGAGTTACACAGATCTTCCAAATGTGGACATATTTCCTTGTAGAATGTTTTGTAAAGTCAAACTTTTTATTATCCCCACTGATCTCATGAGAAAATCCTTTAAGTAGTGGGAAGCTCACACGGGAAGATACAGCTTTCACAAGATTCTGATATTCACTTGGCAATTTAGATGTGATCATTAACAGAGTCAACCGTTTTCCTTAGAGTAAGAAGTTCACTTTGTTTCTTTTTGAGAAAATGTCTGCCAGGTACCCAAGTCTCATAATCATAGCTTTTCTCCCAGTTTGTCAAGTGAAAATGGAGCTTTGTGAGCAGTGCTGCTAGTTCAGCTCAAAACTCCGTCTTACAAGTGCTTTTTCTCAAAACGTGCTTCCATTTGTGGCAGAAGTCCGTAATGTACACCTCCTGCTTGGTTGGGCAGAGTAGTAGAAAGGTCTGTATTTGGGTCACAACTGGATGAAATTAATTGTTATTGTTTCGTTAGAACACTCTTTTTTAAAGATTTATTTTTAATTGGAAAATAATTGCTTTACAGTGTTGCAATGGTTTCTGCTGTACATCAGCATGAATCAGCCATAGGCATACATGTATCCCCTCCCTCTTGAATATCTTTCCCACCTCCCTCCCCATTCCACCCCTCTAAGTTGTGCCAGAGCATTGGATTTGAGCTCCCTGCATCATACAGCAAATTCCCACTGACTGTCTCTTTTACGTATGGTAATGTGTATGTTTCAGTACTGCTCTCTCAGCTCGTCCCACTCTCTCCTTCCTCCATTTTGTTCATAAGTCTCTTCTCTGTGCCTGCATCTCCACTGATGCCCTGCAAATAGATTCATCAGTATCGTCTTTCTAAATTCTATATGTATGCACTAATATATGGTATTTGTTTTTCTCTTTCTGACTGACTTCACTCTGTATATAGACTCCAGTTTCATCCACCTCATTAGAACTGACTCAAATGCTTTCCTTTTTATGGCTGAGTAATATTCCATTGTATATATGGAACACAACTTCTTTATCCATTCATCTGTCAGTGAACATCTAGGTTGCTTCCATGTCCTAGCTATTGTAAATAGTGCTGCAATGAACGTTGGGGGTATCATCAGAACATTCTTGAGTGAAATTTTTTTTCTTCTATTTTGTCTCAAGTGAAGATTCCAGGACTAGAAATTGGTGCTAGATTCCGGCGAAAGCACCAGTTTTAGTTAATCAACCGTTTTCCTTAGAGTAAGAAGTTCACTTTGTTTCTTTTTGAGAAAATGTCTGCCAGGTACCCAAGTCTCATAATCATAGCTTTTCTCCCAGTTTGTCAAGTGAAAATGGAGCTTTGTGAGCAGTGCTGCTAGTTCAGCTCAAAACTCCGTCTTACAAGTGCTTTTTCTCAAAACGTGCTTCCATTTGTGGCAGAAGTCCGTAATGTACACCTCCTGCTTGGTTGGGCAGAGTAGTAGAAAGGTCTGTATTTGGGTCACAACTGGATGAAATTAATTGTTATTGTTTCGTTAGAACACTCTTTTTTAAAGATTTATTTTTAATTGGAAAATAATTGCTTTACAGTGTTGCAATGGTTTCTGCTGTACATCAGCATGAATCAGCCATAGGCATACATGTATCCCCTCCCTCTTGAATATCTTTCCCACCTCCCTCCCCATTCCACCCCTCTAAGTTGTGCCAGAGCATTGGATTTGAGCTCCCTGCATCATACAGCAAATTCCCACTGACTGTCTCTTTTACGTATGGTAATGTGTATGTTTCAGTACTGCTCTCTCAGCTCGTCCCACTCTCTCCTTCCTCCATTTTGTTCATAAGTCTCTTCTCTGTGCCTGCATCTCCACTGATGCCCTGCAAATAGATTCATCAGTATCGTCTTTCTAAATTCTATATGTATGCACTAATATATGGTATTTGTTTTTCTCTTTCTGACTGACTTCACTCTGTATATAGACTCCAGTTTCATCCACCTCATTAGAACTGACTCAAATGCTTTCCTTTTTATGGCTGAGTAATATTCCATTGTATATATGGACACAACTTCTTTATCCATTCATCTGTCAGTGAACATCTAGGTTGCTTCCATGTCCTAGCTATTGTAAATAGTGCTGCAATGAACGTTGGGGGTATCATCAGAACATTCTTGAGTGAAATTTTTTTTCTTCTATTTTGTCTCAAGTGAAGATTCCAGGACTAGAAATTGGTGCTAGATTCCGGCGAAAGCACCAGTTTTAGTTACTATTGCTTCTTCACCATAAATGCAAATATCATCCCAGGGAAAGGCAAAAAGCACCACCTTCTTATGCAAACCACTTGACCATCTGCACTTGAGACAGAATCCACAGACCATGCTTTGAGACCAATTGATCTAGTATATAATAGAAATATTAGGAGAGTATTGGTAAGGCTATAAATATTAACAAAGAGAGAGAACAGGTGAGCTTGGGTCACCTGTTATTCAGCAGGGTGTGTGTCACTCATCATCTAGAAGTTATGTTCAGAAACTGGATGACACACCACCAAAAGAGGAACAAAAACTGCTATTTGAAATGCCCCAGACTGGATGCATAGTGTGACAATACCCTTCTGAATGCATCTGATAGACTGTTTTATGATAGTTCTTAGCTTTTAGGGAGAAAAATTAATTTTCGTTGTCTGAAGCTCAGCATTTGCTAGGGCAGGTAGCGCAGAGAGGAGGACTGGGTGGAACCCAGCAGGCAGAAGGAACTGGTGGGGAGATGTAACAGGAGCCACCCAGGTGACGTAAGTCTCCATCTGTTGACTCCTCTATTAGAATGTCAGTTTCTCCATACTTTCATCAGGAGTGGTATGAACATGAAACAGATTAAACCCAGAAGACCAGAGAAGGTGTATTCTCTATGCTGCTGCTGCTAAGTCGCTTCAGTCATGTCTAACTCTGCAACCCCATAGATGGCCTCCCAGCAGGGCCCCCGTCCCTGGGATTCTCCAGGCAAGAACACTGGAGTGGCTTGAAGTGCATTTCCTTCTCCAGTGCATGAAAGTGAAAAGTGAAAGTGAAGTTGCTCAGTTGTGTCCGACTCTTAGCGACCCCATGGACTGCAGCCTACCAGGCTCCTCTGTCCGTGGGATTTTCCAGGCAAGAATACTGGAGAGGGGTGCCATCGCCTTCTCCAATTCTCTATGCAGTGGTTATTTTTAATTTTTATTCTTTTGCTATTTATTTATTTTTGACTGCACTGGGTCTTCGTTGCTTTGTGGACTTCTCTGGTTGTGGTGCACAGGCTTCTCACTGCAGTGACTTATCTTACTGCACAGCCCAGGCTCTAGGCACACGGGATTCAGTAGTTCGAGCATGTGGGCCCTATAGTGCAGGCTTAGTAGCTGTGGTGCATGGGCTCAGCTGCCCGATGGCATATAGAAACCTCCTGGACCGAGGACCAAACCTGTGTCCCCTGCATTGGCAGGTGGATTCTTAACAACTGGACCACGAGGAAAGTCCTCTGTGCAGGGTATTAAAGTGACTGATCTGATGCTTCCCAGGTGACTCAGTGGTAAAGAAACTTTTAAAGTTATTAGTGCTAGAGGAATTGGTTGTGAGTCACATGTACTTTTGCTTGATAATAAAGTAAGAGCATCACAGGAGCTTTGCAGTCTGTGTGGTGTGGAGTATGCACCAGGACTCAGGGGCTAGTTCTAGTTGATATGCTGCTGTTAACTGGCTGTGTGACTTGGCTAAATTATTTCAGTTGTTGTTGCTGTTGTTCAGTCGCTCAGTCGTGTCTGACCCTTTGTGACCCCATGGACTGCAGCAATCCGGTTTCCCTGTCCTTCACTATCTCCCAGAGCTTGCGCAAACTCATGTTCTTAATTTCAGGAGAGCTTTAATTTCCTTCTCTGTAAAATGATGGATAGGACTAAATGTCTAAAGATTGTCCTAACCTCAGGGCTCAGGTGCTATCAAATACATGAAACACCCTTATAAATTATCTAGAGGAATTTTTTGACTTTCCTTTTTAGTACCTTTAAGGATTCTTTTAAAAATAGCACAAATTCATGACCATTAGGTACTTAACCTTTTCTGACTCAAAAGGCATATAAAATAGCTTATTATGTTGCTTTAGTCATGTTTTAATTATGTTAAGGAAAAAAAAAAACAGTTCCCAGAGGATAAGAGAGATTGACAATTCCATTAAAAACAAAGGTTTCACATTATTTTTAGAATGAATTGTAAGCTGCAGGAAGGTTGAGTTGTCTTGGGACAGAGATCTGATTTGCCACTCTTTCCTCTTAACTAGGTATTTATAAACTTCCTCAAAAGAATAGTGATATAAACCAAGCTAAAATGTGTGTGTGTGTCTGTGTCTGTGTGTCAGAATGAATGATGAACCTAAAGTTTACTCTGTTAGCTTTAGCACATGTGCTCCTAGGCTCTATATCTAATACTTTATTTAAAAATTATTTATTTTTAATTGATGGATAATTGCTTTATAATATTGTACTGATTTCTGCCATATATCGGCATGCATCAGCCATAAGTATACATATGTCCCCTCCCTCCTGAACTTCCCTTCCACTTCCTATCCTTTCCCACCCCTCTAGGCTGTGACAGAGCCACAGTTTGTGTTCCTGAGTCATACAGCAAATTCCCACTGGCTATCTATTTAAATCTGATACTTTTGACAGTAGTTAAGAATTTTGTTTTCAGAAGGACCACCTGAAATCCAGTTTGCTTTTCTCTAGTGATTTACTTGCAGAGTCAAAGCACTCAGGAGATTTGGCCATGGTTCTTCACTGATGGTTTTAAAATTTTGTTTTGTGACATCAGTTCAGTTCAGTTCAGACACTCAGTCGTGTCTGACTCTTTGTGACCCCATGTACTGCAGCACGCCAGGCCTCCCTGTCCATCACCAGCTCCTGGAGTTTACCCAAGCTTATGTCCATTCAGTCAATGATGCCATCCAACCATCTCATCCTCTGTCGTCTCCTTCTCCTCCTGCCTTCAATCCTTCCCAGCATCAGGGTCTTTTCAGATGAGTCAGTTTTTCACATCAGGTGGCCAGAATATTGGAGTTTCAGCTTCAACATCCGTCCTTCCGATGAACACTCAGGACTGATCTCTTTTAGGATGGACTGGTTGGATCTCCTTAGCATGTTTTTTTTTTTTTTAATCTAGTTTTTTATTTATTTAAATTGGAAGCTAATTACTTTACAATATTCTAGTGGTTTTTGCCATACATTGACATGAATCAGCCATGGGTATACATGTGTTCCCCATCCTGAACCCCCTTCCTACCTCTCTCCTCATCCCATCCCATCCTTCAGGGTCATCTCAGTGCACCAGCCCTGAGCACCCTGTCTTACGCAAAGAACCTGGACTGGTGATCTGTTTCACATATGATAATATACATGTTTCAGCACTATTCTCTCAAATCATCCCACCCTCGCCTTCTCCCACAGAGTTCAAAAGACTGTTCTATACATTTGTGTCTCTTTTGCTGTCTCGCATATAGGGTCATTGTTACTGTCTTTCTAAATTCCATGTATATGCATTAGTATACTATATTGGTATTTTTCTTTCTGACTTACTTTACTCTATATAATAGGCTCCAGTTTCATCCACCTCATTTGAACTGATTCAAATGCATTCCTTTTAATGGCTGAGTAATATTCCATTGTGTATATGTACCACAGCTTTCTTATCCATTCGTCTGCCAGTGGGCATCTAGGTTGCTTCCATGTCCTGGCTATTGTAAACAGTAGCATGGTTTTTCTTTGGGGGTCTCCGGATGGCATTAGGATCACAGTTCACCAAATCTGAGTAGACATCAGATTCTTGAACTATCTGCTTACTTCTCTGTGTTTTGAAACAGACTTATAAATGCAAAGACCTTCCTCCTCTGTATTTAGAATGCATATTATAACTGTGTATATATAGCTAGTCTGTCCTTAGACAATATCTTTACCTTTTCTTTATTTAGAGATACCATATTTGTTTTTTGTTTCATTTTTCTGTAAAATGTCCTCCTCTTTTTTTCCTCTTAAAAGGAACAAACAATTCTATTATAAGTCTATACTTAGAGTTTGGGGTTTTGTTTTATTTTATTTTAGGCATGTTTCTCCCCAAGGGAGTCACTGCCTTTTGGTTTCAGACAGGTGCAGAAACAACTATAATCTGAGAGCCTTCCAGCCTCCTCCCTGCCCTGCATCAGATTGTTAAGATGGGCCTTCAAGAGGCTGAGGGTTGGTGAAGGGAGCCTTTGAAAAAGAGTACATTTTTAATGGTTACTTGATTTGTTCATAAAGGGCCCATCAGTAGACCGTTTTGAGCATTGCTTTATTAAAAGAGACTCTGTGATCTCTTTTAAAGATCCTCTAATTCATACTGAAAGATGTCTGATCATTAGGCAGTTTTTCATTTGTACATAAACTAGCCCAATGTGAGTCTTAGATGAGCGCCATCTCAGAAGGTGGTTTATTTGGAAAAGTCACTGTCAGTCATGGAGCAAGCCAGTGTTTAAATAATTGCTTAGGTTAATTGCTTTTCTTTTAATTATAGAAGTGAAGCAGTGCTTTGATATAATTTTGTCTTATTCAGCCCTTAGCGTGGCTGAAAGCAGTGCTGTGGACTAAATCGATTTATTCCAGCACGCATGTTGTCAAGTGAGAAATTGATTGACTCTGTTTTGTAGGAAACTGACTCATTATGCATATTGTTTATCTACTTTATGGATGTTTATTAATCTAAGTGAAGGCAGAGGTAGTTCCTAAACTCTGTTTTTCACCATGAATGCCAAAAGTATACCTAAGCAGTTAAGCTAGTCATCTTCCTTGAGGTAGCTTGTTTTATAGGTTGAGTATAGGTTAAGGAAAGAAAGAATGAAAAAATGATTATCTACTTGGTATCTCACTGCTCTTGGGCAATAATTCAGAATCTTTGATGATTATAAATACCAAATTACTTCAGGATTTGTTTTTTCTTCTGCATTTTCTTTCTTTCTTCTTTTAAATCTACATTCCCTTTTAAGTGTGTCACATAGGATGCCTTTAATTGATATCCAAATCTACTGAAAGATTTCATAATTCTTCATGTTAGATCAACTAACTAGTTGTTAACCCTGAGGCCCTCTCCTTAATCCTTGAGGAGGTATGATTCCCTGGAACACCAAACGTTCAGCAAATAAGCTTCCTCTACTCTCCCTGTCACATTAATTTCAACATTCTCATTGAAATTTAGGGACAAAGACATGATGTGTTAGTTGCTCAGTCATATCTGACTTTGTGACCCGCCATGGACTATAGCCTGCCAGGCTCCTCTGTCCATGGAATTCTCCAAGCAAGAATACTGGAGTGGGTTGCCATTCTCTTCTCCAGGGAGTCTTCCCAACTCAGGGATAGAACCTGGGTCTGCTGCATTACAGGCAGATTCTTTACCATCTGAGCCGCCAGGAGCCCAGCATAATAGAGAGCAAACTTGGCATGGTGCTCCGTGTACTGTGAGCACCTGACTGCTGCTGCTGCTTCTTTTTTTTAATATTTATTTATTTTGTGGCATTGGGTCTCAGTTGTGGCACACAGGATCTTTCATTGCCATGTGCAGGCTTCTCTCTAGTTGCAGCTCGTGGGCTTAGTTGCCCTGCAGCATGTGGGATCTTAGTTCCCAAACCAGGAATGGAACCCACGTCCCCTGCATTGGAAGGTGGATTCTTAACCACTGGACCACGAGAGAAGTCCCTGCTTCTTAACCCTAGTGAGAGAGTCAGTGGTACTTGAACTTTAACACACCCAAAACTCAACTTGTCTTTAAGGCGGCAGAGGGTCCTGCGGGACTGTGAGGCTGGGGTTACAGCAATGCACAGGTCCGGTAAGATCCTAGCCATTATGGAACTTATGTGGCACTATGTGGAGCTAGCAGGGGAGCCAGATACTGCCACAAGGAAGGGTAGAACTCAGAGAGACTTAGCAAAGGTACCTGACCTCCCAAGGTGGGAGGTCAGAGAGGGCTGCTTAGAAGAAATGGTCTTTACAGCTGAGATCCTTTGAGGACAAAGAGCTGTAAGAGATGGACAAAGATGCAGAGAAGGACTGCTCTGGGAGAGGAAATGGCCAGCATCAAGGCCTTGCAATAGGAATGATCATGGTGTGCTCAGAGCACCTAAAAAAGGCAAGGATGGCAACTAGGATGAGGGTGAGGTAGAGATGAGTCCATAGAGGGAGGCCGGGGTCAGGCTATACAGGGTCTCATAATATATGGGAAGCGTTTTGGATTTCATCCACAGCCATGGGAAGCCACTGAAAGGTTTTAACTGGAAGAGACTCTTGCATAGTCAAAATGGAAAGGTTTTTTTGACATTCTGTTTGCTGAGACTTTCAGTGAGGCCAATGAGTCAGAAGTTTGGCACAGTGAGGCATTTGTATTATAAGCCAGTTATCTCTAACTGTGGAAGCATTTATATTTAGAAAATATTTGTAAAGGGACTTCCCTGGTGGTCTAGTGGCTGGGATTCCATGCTCCCAGTACAGGGCACCCAGGTTCAATCCCTGGTCATGGAAGTAGATCCCATGAGTGTGCACAGTCACTAAGTCATGTCCAACTCTTTGCGAACCCCGTGGACTGTAGCCTGCCAGGCTCCTCTGTCCGTGGGATTTTCTGCACGTCACAGCTAAAAGGTCACATGCAGCAACTAAAAGATCTTGCATGCTGCCATGAAAATTAAAGATCCTGAGTGCTGCAACTAAGACCTGGTGCAGCCAAATAAATAAATAAAAAGAAAATATTTATGATGTATTCACACCAGCTAGAAGTTGTGGAAGTATGGAAGAAAGTAGATAAATTCTTAAAATCCTACTAAACCAATCTCCCCTGTACTCTGCTGACTATGTGTTTTGTCTGTACTAATCATAGTATACTATGTTACATAATTGTACTAGTCATCACTTTGCCGACAAAAGGTCTATCTAGTCAAAGCTATGGTTTTTCCGGTAGTCTTGTATGGATGTGAGAGTTGGACCATAAAGGCTGAACGCCAAAGAATTGATGCTTTTGAACTATGGTGTTGGAGAAAACTCTTGAGAGTCCTTTGGACTACAAGGAGATCAAACCAGCCAATCCTAAAGGAAGTCATTCCTGAATATTCATTGGAAGGACTGATGCTGAAGGTGAAGCTCCAATACTTTGGCCACCTGATGGGAAAAGCCGACTCATTGGAAAAGGTCCTGATGCTGGGAAAGGTTAAAGGCAGGAAGAGAAGGGGACTACAGAGGAAGAGATGGTTGGAAGGCATCGCCTACTCAATAGACATGAGTTTGAGCAAGCTTCAGGAGGTGGTGAAGGACAGGGAAGATTCACTTGCTTCAGTCCATGGGGTCACAATGAGTCAGACACGACTGAGCAACTGAACAACCACCACCATAGAAAATGGACTGGAAGAGGAAGACGAGCAGAGGTGTGGAGACTAGTTAAGAGACTAGTCTGGAACAGATGGCGATAGCTTGGATTGGAGTGAGGCAGAGGAAGTGGAGGGAGGTAAAGTGATGGATCGAAGAGATGTTTAGGGAGGGAAGTCTTTGTGAAATTAAAAGACCAAAGGAGGAATTAGTAGTAACTTAAGAACAGGTATAGAGAGGGAGAACATGAATTTGTTTAGGTGTGATGAGTTCAAAGTGAGAGCTCTCCAAGCAGAGATGTCAAGAGGCATTTGTATATATGGATCTGGTACTCAGAGAGGAAAAGTCTGTGCTGAAGAGAAAAGTTAGAAGTGTTCATGTCCTGGGAACTGAGAGAAACTATCAGCTGGAACAGGGAGTATGGTGAGAAAATGACCTCCAACCAACCTTTCCGAATCCCTAACACTTTTTATTTAATTTTTAAAAATTTTATTGGAGTTTGTGCTTTAAAATGTTGGGTTGGTTTCTGCTGTACAGCAAAGTTAATCCTCTATACATAATCCCCTCATTTTTGGATTTCATTCCCATTTAGGTCATCACAGAACACTGAGTAGAGTTCCCTATGCTATATGGTAGGTTCTCATTAGTTATGTGTTTTATGCATAGTTTCAATAGTGTATATATGTCAGTCCTAGTCTCCCAGTTCATCCCACCCCCACTTTTCCTCCTTGGTATCCATATTTGTTCTCTACATCTGTGTCTCTATTTCTGCTTGTAAATAAGATTATCTATATCAATTTTTTCTAGATTCCATATATATGTATTAATATACAATATTTGTTTCTCTCTTTCTGACTTACTTCACTCTCTGACAGTTTCTGGGTCTATCCATGTCTCTACAAATGACCCAGTTTTGTTCCCTTTTATGGCTGAGTAGAATCCCTAACATATGAAAATTCAAGTAGAGAGTGATGAATCAGAGAGAAAAGGGTTTCAAGGATAGATTAGCTTTAGTAGGATTTTAGGATTTTCTTGCTCTCTTGTAGATTTCCCCACCTCTTGGTTGGTGTGAATTCTTTAAAAGTATTTACAAATATACTTAGAATGCAGATGCCTCACTAAGAGAACCCTTTGATTTGTCAAAGTCTGATCGAAAGTCTTCAGGCAGAAGAAAATGGTAAAAAACAAAAAACAAAAAACCCACCAAAACCCTTTCTGTTTTGACTGTGAAAGAATTGGGGGAACAGAAGAAGGAATGGGAAAAACAGTTTCCCCAAAATGGTAGAAACATTCATCAGTAGTTTGGGGACCAAGAGACATACCGTTTTAAAAATTAATTAATTTTAATTGGAGGATAATTACTTTACAATATTATGATGGTTTTTGTCATACGTTGACATGAATCAGCCATGGGTGCCCATGTGTCCCCCCATCTTGAACCCCCCTCCCACCACCCTCCCCA